>AYJT01047290.1:0-12636 GCA_001278415.1 Ocimum tenuiflorum
TAAAGTTGGAAAGTTCAAGACTTAGAATATTTCTGAAGACTTTGTTCTACTACGGTTGTTGATCCACAGCTATGTCATCCCAGCTATGAGAAGTACAGCTGAAGTATCTCAGTTGTGAAAAGAACCCAGCTGCAGTTCTCTCAGAACTGTCAGCTGACTTAAAGATAGTTTGACTCCAGAGCTAACTTTAAAAAAAAGAGCTGACATCTGAGGAATCTTTCTTTATCAATTCAGAAGTCAAGACCAATTGTCTTTTTGGACAACTAAGAGAAAAGAAGGATAATCAGAGCTGACTTTCAGAATATTTTTTGAAAAGGTACTTTGACAGTAGGTAATATCCAACGGTCCATAGCCGAAAGCTGATAGACCGGTGGATAACCTCTGAAAAAAGCCTGTTGCAAGTACAATAACGGCTCTATTATTCTCACGACAGATTTAACTATTCCCACTCCCAATGGCACTATTCAAATCCGACGAGTATAAATAGAAGAAAAGAATGAAGAAAGGAGACTACTGAATCTCCATCTGCTCAAAGCTTTCTTCATCTTCATCTACAAGCATCTAAAGCTTTCCGAGTTATCTAACTCAAAATCCACCGAAGATCTGAACGTTGTTTTACAGTCGAGGATTCCAGGACCGTTCTCAGATCCCTATCTGAGAACATCAAACCTTCAACCTATTTCGCGTTCTGAAGGGAACTAAAACCTTCACCTGCCGATCTACGAAGCCTAGGAGGTAGACTTTGGTAAAGCCTCAAAGATCTGTCGTGTCTGTGAAAGAAAAACATTAAAGTTCTCCATTTCAGAAGAATCATAGTTATAAACCATGCTCAAAACACCGTGTATAATAAAGATTAGTAAATTCCCTTCATCTGACGGAAGAGAGGACGTAGGATTAGTTAAATTCGAACCTTTATAATATCTTTGTCTATTTACAGCTTTCTTACATTTCTGCTAAGTGTTTGGAACCCAGTTGCCCCACTGTAGCTGGAGTATTACTGGAAGAAACCCTAACTAACTTACTTGGCAAATATCTTTAAGTAACTCAATTGACTTATTCCTTAGTAAGTTGAGATAAAATTACACTTCATTCTCGCAACTGTTTTATTAAAACTAACGCTTCCGCACATTATCTATCTCTAATTTGGGACCAACATTTATAAACTCATACTTAATCAATTATAAAATTGTATAGTGGAGGTGGAGTTGGAGGTGGTGGTGCCCGTGATGGCTTATATGGCTATGTGATTGATTTTATAGCATAAAATGACCCAATAGATTAAATTTTTATCATTAATAGTACTTTTTAGTATCTATCATTAATAGAATTTAAACAGATGGTGATGTTGGATTTTGGTATACGTAAAGCTAACTTTATTTATATTGTATATTACATTAACTATTTCCATGCGTTTCATTTAACGACTAGTCCGCTTATCTCGCAACACTAGGGTGGATCATGTAGCATGTAGGACATTGCAATAGATTGCATGATCGGTATCCCTAAATGAAATATAAATAACAATCACAATTGAAACGACTTCAGGACAAGTCGTTGGTTTAGGCTGCAGTATATCAGAAAAATAACTTATTTAGGTTATTTGATACACTAATACATGCGACGTGTTGATTGGATCGCGGTGAGATGTATTCTCTTATTTTGACTTGTGTAGAAAATAAAGATCTCAGTGATTTAACTGAACCTAGCTTAATAGTGTTTAAGTTATATATATGCATTGTGTTTCACTTTGATTTACTATGAGCTAGAGCTATATATTAGCTCAATAATTTCTGTATTTTAGGTAGCAGCAAGTCATATATGATAAGTTGTAAACTCGTATTAAGTGACCACATCCGTTTCAAGAAGATGACGCTTCGTTGAGGTGTTCATAAACTTTATCGTAATAAACACTGTAGGTTGATTAAGTTGAGGTATGATAATAAGGATGAATTGTGTGACTCAAAGAATTAAATAAGAGATTAATTGATTAGAGCTGACGGAGCTTAATTAATTAATGAGTGTCAGATATCTTAAATGTGGGGTTTGTTAAATGTAATACAAGTTCCGACTCAACATGGGAGGATAGATGAGAAGGTCGGTATTGGTTCTTTGGTTAAATAAATCTGATATTAATAAATTGATTTATGTCTATAGATTAGACATGGAGAAATTAATTTATTAATAGGACCATAATATCACTGGGTTTGCGTAATAGTGTTTTAATCCAATGAATCTTAAGCCAAAGTCCTATATGTCTCATATTAATAATCATAACACAATTTACGTAATATGAAAAATCACAGAAAACCCTAAGGAGATCTAAGAGGGGGCGCCACTTTTGGAAGAGGATTCCGGCGGAAATCTTTCATGTTTTTCATCACTGGACTACGTAGGATCAAGTAGGTGATACAACTCGGGAATCGATTCCGAAGTCCACATCTGAATCCATAGACGAACTTTGCCACAGATTCGTAGGCAACGAATCATATACATCTATGTGTTGCACTTACAATTTCTAGATACATGATTAGATAATAACTGATATATGATAAATTATGGTACTCTAAATCTGGTCCAAACAAAAATGAATCGGAATTCAGTTTCCGCATTCTTACAGGTGAGATTCAATACTATTTAATCAAATGAAATCTTCCAAGCGTAAAGTCTTTAGCAAGTGATAACTACTCAAATTTCTTAATCATGGATGGATCAGTCTTCGATCAATTGCTTCGTCATCATGAGGTCGTCCTACGGTCTGCAAAGTAAGAAATGACCAGTTTAGAGCCTTGCTTAAATAATTAGGAAACCACAGTTGGGACACATTTGGGTTTAGTACACAAAATATTCCTTGGATACAAATTCACGGAATAAATCTTTGAAACTGTCCATTACAGTAAACTTTTTTTTTTTCAGAAACGAAACGAATTCCATTGATAAGTTAAAGTTTTACAACGTCAAGATCAGCTATGAATTTTACATGAGCAGGAGTATGAGCTACGCTTAAGAATGTGTGGCCTTTTTCAATATCGTGCGCAGCTGCATTTGCTTTCCTCGAGATAGCTATAAATTTTGGGTTGCCGACTTTCTTGCAAATGCTGAGGATACCAGTGACGATTGAATCCTCGTAGATTGTCTGTCGTGCTTCTCCATTAATGCACTGAATGAGTGTTTTGCTTTCACTTTCCACGAGATCCAGCTTGATATGGTGTTGTGCTGCTAGTTGAAGGCCAAATCGAAGTGCTAATCCTTCAAGAATCATGGTGTCGCCTTTCGCTTTAATCTCTTTCTTCGTTGTCCCTAATGATGAAGCCAAGACCTGCAGTACCGTCGTTCCCGACGGTGATGTCGCTGTTTATCTTGATCTTACCTGGTGGTGGCTTCGTCCATCGCTCTTCAACAGAGGCTTTCTGGATTGAAGGGGCCTCGTGACGAAGAGATTGGAGACCTTCCCATCGATCTTGAGCTCTCTTTGTGATACTTTGGGGATGGAATGACTTACCTTCAATTGTGGTTTTATTGCGGTAAGTCCAAATCTCCCAGGCCGTACAAGCGAAGAGGGTGATGAAATCCTCTAGGAATTTATCCATGATATTCCAAAGAGTCGCTTTGAAGGTCTCGAGGAAGAGTTTATGATCTTGAATACGCAGCGGAGAGATCTTCCAGATGATTTTTACTTTGTTGCATTCGAGAAAGAGATTGGAGGTGGTTTCATTGGCTTCACAACAAAGAGTGCAGATCGGATCTTGGGTGACTCCCCGGGAATGCAAGTTCCATTTAGTCGGGAGTGCATCGCAACATGCTTTCCATAGGAAGAGTTTGATCTTCAGGATGGTTTTGAGGTTCCACATCTTGATCCACATGTTGAGAGGAGAGCTGCTAGAAGGTTGGTTAGCTAAGAGATTAGACTTATTTCTTACTGCCCAATGGTAAGTCGATCGAACAGAGAAGTCTCCATTTTTATTAAACTTCCAAACAGGGCGATCCTTGATAGATGGTGAAATCAGCGGTGTCGTGAGAATCAGCTCAGCTTCTTCATGTGAGAACAGGTTTCCGATAAGGTCTTCATTCCATTCTGTCTTGTCATCTTTTATAAGCTCGACAACCTTTTTATGATGCCATTCGGGTGGGAGCGGTGAGGTGGTTCTTTGGAGTTCGCTCATGCCAATCCATTAGTCATCTTTAATTGATATCATCTGTCCATTTCCAACTCTCCAGGCGCTTTCCTTGCTCGATGATGTCCTTTGACAAGAGAATACTCATCCACAGATAGCTTGACCGGTATCCTAATGTTGCTTGATTAATGTGCTTGTTCTTGAAATACTTAGCTTTGAACAAGTGAATTTTTGATTCCGGTCTTTGGTAAAGGCTCCAAAACTGCTTGGCGAGCATCGCAAGATTGAACTGATGAATCCTCGGAAACCCATGCCTCCTGCTCTTTTGGGAGTTGCAAGTTTTGCCCAGCTGTTCCAATGAAGTTAATGTTTATCCTTAGAAGAGCTCCAAAAGAAACGAGCCATCTCCTTCTCGATACCCTGGCAAAGAGTCAAAGGAAGCAGGAAACAGTTCATAAAGTAGGTAGGGATAGCTTGTATCACCGATTTAATAAGGATTTCCCGGCCTGCTTGGGTGAGATGATGCTCCTTCCAATCCTTCATTTTCTTCGTGATTCTGTCAAGGATTGATGCGAAGACCTCCTTCTTAGATCGGCCAATGAGCGTGGGAAAACCCAAATATTTAGTGTGTTTCTCCACATCTTTGACGCCAAGGAGCTGTCCGAGCTCTTTTCTTTTGTCAATCGACACATTGCGGCTCGTTGAAAGCTCAGTTTTGTTGAGATTAATGCATTGGCCTGAGCAGGTTTCATATTGGAAAATCAGGTTTTTAATCTCCAATGCTTCCTGCGATGTAGCTCGGGTGAACAAGATTGTCTCTTCAGCGAAAAAAAGGTGAGAGATCTTAGGTGCGTTTTTTGCCGCCTGGAAACCATGGATATGCCCCTTGTTTTCAGCTCGCTTGAGAAGAGATGTGAAAGCCTCTGCACAAATGAGAAAAAGATAGGGAGAAAGAGGGTCTCCTTGATGGAGTCCCCTTTCTGAAGTAAAATAGGAGGAGGGTTATCGATTAACAAGAAGAGAGTAAGAGACTGTGATGACACAATTCATCATTAATTTCACCCAATTAGGATAGAAACCAAGCTTTAGGAGAACCGCCTCAAGGAAGCCCCAATATACCCGATCGAAAGCTTTGCTCATGTCAAACTTAATGGCCATCCAACCTTTTTTACTCTTTCTCAAGTTATTCATGGAGTGAAAAGTCTTAAAGGCTATCATTGCGTTATCCGCGATAAATCTACCAGGAATGAACGCGCTTTGGGAATCAGAGATGATATCTGAGAGGCTCGGCTTGAGCCGGTTGGTAATGGTTTTGGTAATGATTCTCATGATCACATTGCATAAGCTAATGGGGAGGAATTCAGTGGGGTGGCTAGGCTTTTTAGTGTTCGGGATAACAACGATGAAAGTTTGGTTGATGTCTCTAGGGGATTGATTATTATTGAGAATGTGAAGGGCTTCTCTTAAGACATCATTCTTGACAATGTGCCAGTATTTTTGGTAAAAGAGAAGAGACATACCGTCTGGCCCGGGAGCTTTGGCGAGGTGCATCTGTTTGATGGACTTTATTATTTCCTCCGTTGTGAATTGTCGAGTCAAGATCTTGTTCATATGCTGAGTGACTTTTGGATGAATCGCCCTAAGGATGTCTTCCATGTTGCCTTGAGTGTCTGCTTTGCAGAGGTTCTGAAAGTACTTGCAAAGAACCTCTGTGATCTCCTCCTGTGATGTGACTTTAGTGCCATCCTCAAGGCAGATTTTTGAGATTGTGTTTCTATTCCTTCTTTGCGAAGCTTTACGATGGAAGAAAGTGGTTTTTCTGTCCCCTTGTTTGAGCCACAAGGCTCTAGATGTTTGGAACCATTTTATTTCTTCCAGCTTGAGGATTTGATTAAGATGGTTCTCGATTTCTTGCATTTGCTCTAATACTCCTTCTTGATCTTCCGTTTTTGAAGAGACTCGAGCTATTTCATAAGATCTTCTTTTTTCTCTTTCAAGTCTTCGAATTTGTTGTTGGCCCAAGAGTGAAGATTACTGAGGCAACTTCGAACTTTGTCAAAGAAATTTGCTTCATTGAATGTTAACATTCATGCTTGCTTGATTGTATCTTGGAATTTCGGATGATCGATCCACATGTACTCGAATCGCAAAATTCTTTCTCGGTGCTCCTTCAGATTATCTTGTTCTCCTTCGTTGATGTCGAGGATGATTGGAGAGTGACCAGACTTGTATCTTGGAAGGTGTCTAACTTCATGGTAGGAAAAAAGATTTTTCCAATCTTCTGTGGCTAAGAATCTGTTAAGGCGCTCCCGAATATTGGCCTTTCCTTTTCTTTTGTTAGACCAAGTGAAAGGGTTGCTACGGGTTCCAATGTCATGCAGCTCAACTTCTCTGAGGACCACATGGAATTGATTGAGATCATTCCAGGATTTGATGTTGCCGCCTTTTTTCTCATAAAAGCTAAGGGTCTCATTGAAGTCTCCCATGTAAAGCCATTTGTCATTGGTTTGTTGTCTCATCGTGCGAAGGAGTGACCAGGTTTTGTGCCTGCCATCTTTGTTTGGCCATCTGTAGATACTAGATAAATGCCAAGTATTATCAAAATTCTCTTCTTTAATGAAGCCCGTGATATGATTGCTTGAAAAGGATACCAGGTTCCAATCAATTCCGCATTAGAGCAATGCCTCCTCTACGGGAATTCGGGTAACCATCACAATCCGCTGCAAAACAACCAAAGAAACCAAGGCGGCGAGAATTGAGACAGATTTCATGAGCAAGAAGTTTGGTTTCCATAAGAAAAAGGATATCAGGTTTTTCTTGGTTTAGGAGCTTTCGGAGGGCAAGAATTGCCGCAGGGTCCCAAGCCCTCGGCAATTCCAGCTGAGGGTCCTCATTGCGCTCGGTGAGGCTGCTTCACAGCCTTCGCCGGTTCATTGATGGGGTTGGTACCTGGTGTTTGGGTGTTCTCTGACCGGATTTCTTGATCAACATAATCTTTTCTCTTGCCTTTCTCAATAGGGGTCTGCTCTAGGATTTTCGTTCCTTCTCTGGCCCTTCTTTTCCATTTGTGCTTGCCTGGTTGGTTGGTGGGGGTGACTGGGTGAGAGGTGGATGGTATGGGTGTTATGTTGTGGGCAAACATGGTTAGGAGCTCCCTGGTTGGAGTTAGGTCTTGGAGGAGAATTTTGGTTTCGCTATGGAGAGGTTGGGGGGGTGTTGTGCGAGAGTTTGCTGGTTTGAGGGTGCTTTGGCTGGGTAGAGTTGTAGTGGTGTTTTGATTTTTCAGTGAGGGATTGGTTGGTGTTTATAGGTGGCTGTTGAGTAAGAGGTGAGGGTTTGGGGGCCTCCATGTTGTTGGTGGGTTTGGGGCAGTGATTTTGGTGACAGATTGATTGGCTGCTAGTGAGTGTGGTTACCTCTTGGTTGGCTTCTGTGATGGTGGTGGTCGATTCTGTCTTTCATGTCTACTTTGGCAAGGTTATTCAGAAGCTCCTCAACCTGTTTTTCATTTTCATTGCATTTCGATGTACTTTCCTGGTTGGAAGCTTCTTTGTGAGTCCCTGAGAACAAGGATCTTCTTCTGAAGTCCCTAGCTTCCTCCTTCTTCTAGTCCAGCGTTGTGCTTCTTTTCATTGGTGATGCTCGCATCCTATCTCATTACGGGTAATCCGCCTCATCTTGCTGCATGTCCTCATTTTGAATATCAGTATTGTAGTGTTCGTAATGAGTGCCCGATCAATCCACACATGAAGCAGAACTTGGGTAATGTCTCATAGGTAACAGGGATCCAATAAATTTTCCCCCTCCCAATTTTATTTTGATTTCCCTTTTGAGCGGTTTTTCAAGGTTTAGGAGAACCTTGAGTCTGACGCAGCTTGTGAGGCCATCTAGAGAGCTTTTATCGATATCAAGCACTTCTTCTCCTACTTTGTAAGCGATAAGTTTAACAGTTTGGAGGGTTCTTCCTTGAAAGGGAAGATCATAAAGCCGGATCCAGAAGGGTGTTTTGTTGAACTCTAATTCAGTTGGCTGGGTGTTGTCTTCGATTCGGTGGAGTACCAGAATCTGTTTGTTGAAATGCCAGAGCTCCATCTCTCGGATTCTATTGTATCTTTTTCTGACTTGAAGAGGAAGGCTATGAGCTTATTCCCTAAATCTCTGCAAGTGAGACATTCTCTAGGATTCCAGAGTTTCTTCATCATCTCCATTAATGCTTATAAGTTATAGCTTTTCTGAGTCCAACGTTTTCCGACCAGACACAAACTTCTTTCCGGTGGAGTCTCTGTTCCTTCCAAGGGTATGTCGAGAAGTTCATCTTCCTCGTTCACAAGCTGTCTTCTTTTGTCTATGCTTGGCGGTTTTAGCGAAAGATCCATAGTCTCTTCAAGTGAACGAGACCTGTGACCACATAACAAATCTATACAGCGTGAGGAAATAAGAGAAATGGTGGTGGGATTACCTGTGGTGGTGAGCTATAGCAGATTTCGGCGAGATGGATTTCGAGGTGCGGCGGGGTGGCGGTTTGGGTAGAAAGTAATTTGGCAGCAGGTGTTGGGAATTGAATGGGGATGTAAAAGATGTAGTGGGCCAAGGTGGATGGAGGCAAGGGGTGGGGGCAGAGAGAGAGCAAGGGACGGTAGGAGGTCACCGATAGACGGAGAGACAAAGCGTTACGACAAGGTAGAGAGATGACGACCAAATCGGCAGACTGGTAAACCCAAAATGGGACAAAAACCTAACAGAGCATAGGGACGCATTATAATATTATTCCATTACAGTAAACTTGAAAGCCTTTTTGCAGGTTGCAAAAATTTTGGATTTATGCACGACACATATAGGGATATCAATTTCGAATAAGGCACCTGCGGGGGCTATATTTAGATCTATAAGATTTTTAATTATTAAGGCTATAAGTATATAAATGTCTTATTCAATAATTTTTTATATTAATTAATTTTTGGGAATATGGTGAGTAAAATAGGAAATATGAATAAAATATCTATATATTTTTATCAATAATATATGTATCAATAAATAGGGATCAATCATAATCTACTTTTGGCTTTTCAACATCATATTATTAATTCATAATTATCTAACATAATATATAATGAATAGCGACTCCACGCCCCAGTGGCACGCAACTCAAGTAACTCTAATTGACCATTCAAGTAGCTGGAAAGGTTACAAAAGAAGGATCAGACTTCGGATACCGTTAGGAACGAGATAAGGAGGGTTGAAGATGAGCTTGAAGTAGTGTTGAGACATGAAGAAACCATGTGGTATCAGAGAAGCAGGGCAATCTGGATCAAAGATGGAGACCCGAATTCGCGTTTCTTTCATACAAAAGCATCCAAAAGAATGAAGAGAAACACAATAAATGGGATCGAGGATGAGAATGGGCAAACTGTGAAGAAACAAGAGGAGATTGTGGCTGTACTAATGGAGTATTCCAAGAAGATTTTTGAAAGCTCAGAGTGCAGAAACGTGGACGAGGTCTTGGAAGCCATAGACAGAAAGGTAACGCCGACCGTGAACGAAATCCTCATGAGACAGTATACGGAAGAGGAGGTGCTCAAAGCGATCAATTCTATGAACCCAGCAAAAGCACCAGGGCCGGACGGTATGACCCCTCTCTTCTTCCAAAAATATTGGTCTCTTTGCAAGAATGATGTGTTATATGATGTTTTAAGAATCTTCAACCATGGGGCTGACCCATCTTTCCTCAACCAGACACATATTGTCCTCATCCCAAAAGTGAAAAAACCAAAAACCCCACCCACTATAGACCTATTAGCTTGTCAAACGTTGTTGCCCGTATCATATCTAAAACCATTGCGAATACACTTAAGCCCATCCTTCCGGAAGTTATATCCCTAAACCAATCAGCCTTTGTCCCAGGTAGACTCATCACTGACAACGCTATGACAATGTTTGAAGTGTTCCACACTATGAAATGTTAAAAGAAAGGAAAAAGAGGGATTATGGCAATTAAACTTGACATGAGTAAGGCGTATGACAGGATTGAGTGGACCTTTTGGAGAGAACTATGATGAAGCTTGGCTTTTGTGAAAGTTTTATTAATCTAATCATGCGTACTGTTTCTTATATCTTGCTGGTGAATAGAAGGCAAACTGATATTTTCTTTCCTAGTAGGGGACTCCGTCAAGGAGATCCTCTATCCCCCTTTTTATTTCTTCTCTGTGCAGAAGTTCTCTCGAAGCTGATCGAGAAGTCAGAGGCCAAAGGTGCATGGTGTCAAAGTGGCCAGAACAACGCCTACGATTTCACACTTATTTTTCCTGATGACACCATTCTCTTCACTCGATCAAACAAGCTGGAAGCAAGGGAAATAAAGAAAATCATAGAACAATATGAAGGAGCTTCTGGACAACGGGTCAATTTGGAGAAAACGGAGCTTACAGTTAGTACAAACATAGATGAAGATAAGAGGAATGAGCTAAGGGACATTCTGGGAGTGAAGGTGGTTGATAGTCATGAGAAATACCTTGGACTACCGACAGTGATAGGCAAATCAGAAAAACAGGTGTTCCAAGGCATTCTGAATAGTGATGAAAAAAAATAAAGGATTGGAAAGAAAGTTATCTCTCATGGGCAGGCAAGGAAGTCCTCATAAAGTCGATTATTCAGGCCAAAAAATAAAGGATTGGAAAGAAAGTTATCTCTCATGGGCAGGCAAGGAAGTCCTCATAAAGTCGATTATTCAGGCCAAAAAATAAAGGATTGGAAAGAAAGTTATCTCTCATGGGCAGGCAAGGAAGTCCTCATAAAGTCGATTATTCAGGCCATACCATCATATTACATGAGCTGCTTCCTCCTACTGATAACGACGTGCCAAGACATTGAAAGAGCGACGACAAGATTCTTTTGGGGCTCCTCGACTGAGGAAAGAAAACAGCATTGGGCGAGTTGGACGAAGCTCACCACAAGGAAAAATCAAGGAGGGCTGGGTTTTAGAGAGATACACCTCTTCAATATAGCCTTGCTCGCGAAACAGGTGTGGAACCTGCTGAACAACCCAGATTCGATGGCGTATAGGATCTTAAAGGCAAGATACTTCCCTAAGGAAAACCTTCTCGAAGCTCAAATTGGATACAAGCCAAGCTACCTGTGGAGGAGTTTGCACGCGGCGATAGAATTGGTTAGGGAGGGTGAAACGTGGTGTGTGGGCGATGGAAAAACAATAAGAATCAAGGCGGACAGGTGGATAGGTGTGGAAAAGCAAAAAAACTGAGGCCATTCTAACCCCCGAACTTGAAGGCAAAACGGTCAGCGCTCTAATGAGCAAGGTACGGGATGGAACCAACAACTAGTCAAGAAAGCGTTCAATGCCCAGGACAGCGAAAAATTCCTGCATACCCCTCTGGGAGTTAAGAGGACAGAAGATAGTAGGATCTGGAAATTTACTGAAAATGGAATCTTCACGGTCAAGTCAGCCTACCATGTCGCCGTAAACAAATATTCGAAGATCCAACCGGAAAGAACAAGCACAAATACGAAGGTGAACGAATGGGAAAGAACCTGGCACATTAGCGCCACTCCGAGAATTCGATTCTTTGTTTAGAGGGCGTGCACAAACTCACTGCCAACCAAGGGTAAATATCAACAGGAGAGGATGTGCGATTGAGACTATGTGCGGTTTATGCGGAGAGACGGACGAGACTACTGATCATCTGCTACTAAACTGCAACCAAAGTAAGGAAATCTGGTATAAATCCCATCTGAGGCTGAATGTGGACTTCGAGAAACATAAAAGTTTTAAGGAACTCTTATGGCATAAAATGAGTACAGCCCCGGCAGAGTACGTCGAGCTCCATGTGTTTATTGCTCATGAAATCTGGACAGGAAGAAATGTTATGTACTTTGAGGAAAAAGCGTTTGAGAAGAGCCGGATCATACAAAGAGCTCGCGGAAAATGGGTAGAATTTGTAACCAGCAGAGAAAGACATCAAGATAGACCAGAAAAGAAGAAAAAGAAAGAGGGATGGATTAAACCAAAGACGGGATTGCTCAAATTAAACATTGATGCGGCTATAGAAAATAATAGCAAAGTGGGACTTGGCTTTGTGGTCAGAGACTGTGAAGGAAAAGCTAGATTGGCAGGTAAAATCAATACTGAGGTGGAAGGTTCTAGCACTCTAATAGAAGCTTTAGCGTTACGTTTTGGCTTGTTAATGGCGCAGTGATATAGACTACAAATAAGCGAAGCAGAAAGTGATAGTAAAAACCTCATCGACACCATGAACGGCAAACAACAAACGAAGGAGTACATTGGCATCATTTGTAGCGATATCAGGGACATGGCGAGGGAAGTTGGATGCGATAATTTTAACCATGTACCAAGAACAGGCAACCGGGCTGTGCATGAAGCTGCGAATGTTGGGGATTTTATTAGCATAGAACATACCCGTGAGGTATTGAAAAATATGATTGAGGCAGACGTAGGTATGGAGAGCATGTAAACTCATCTGCTGTTTTGTCTTAATTAAAATACTTTCCTTCT
>AYJT01047292.1:0-14234 GCA_001278415.1 Ocimum tenuiflorum
CGTGCTTAGTTTGCATCTTAAGGGCAATTTGCACAATAACGTGACCCTTAGTATGAGATATGAGAACAAATCTATACCATCGGATCATTTAAAAGCGCTGCCAAGATTTAGTCGCGCATTGAATATAACTGTTTGCATATGACGAGTGTAATAGTTGCATATAGGGTTATTTTTTCCAAATCGTCTTGAGTTGCATATGGTAGGCGAGTAGTTGCATATAATCGGTTGCATAGGTAGGTGTAGCAGTTGCATATAATTGGTTGCATATATGCGAAATTCTAATTTAACCCAAATCTTCGTATATGCAATTAATATCTCGCTGGGCGCAAGTTTATATAAGTCGCATGATCAAACCATCTAATGGTTTATATTTGCACTTATTTCTCGTAATATTTGGTGTTCTCATATATATATATATATATGTTAATTTAGTGTTAAAGATAATTAGCATGTTAAATGAGAAAGAATCTGAGCGCTTTATTTATCAAGATCAATGGTTCAGTTTTAAAAAAAATTCCTCAAGGCATTATAGGCCTGTTATTGTGCAATGAAGGGTAAAAGTGTATTTTACACTTTTACACATCTAATAACATTTCCAGTTTCAGATTGTATTATTACCCATAATATTCCACATTGGTGTCATACATATTATGCATTATACTTATTATCTCATATTTAGTTTTTAACTTATGCATCAATTAGTTTTTTTCACATGTATTCTATTATAATCACAAAATTATGTATTATATTTTGATAAATTATGTATTATATTTATTATATCATATTGAGTCTATATATACATTCTTTAATTCGAGTTTTAAAGTAGTTTACAATTCATTGTGATTATAATGCATAATACGTTTAGTTATAATGCAAAATTATAAGAGTATAATGATATCTTTGTAATTATAATGCACAATGAATTTTAATATATGAACATATTTTTGCATATAATGTGAATTTTATTTGAGAATAATACATATGTTTGTAAGTATAATGCACAATGAGTTTGAATATAATGTATTTGATTATGTATATAATGAAGAATTTGTAGCGTATAATGCAATATTTGTGAGTTATAATGCTTATGTATATAATAAAAAATATTTTTGAGTTATAATAAAACATTTGTAAGTTATAAATTATCATCTGTAAGCGTTTGTGATAATAATGGGCATTAAATCAAAATAAAAAAACTGCATTATATTTATATAAATTACGCATTATAACTATCTTATTATTTTTTGTCCGATTTTTTTTGAGTAAATATATCCAATATGATTTTCATTTTAAAGTTTTCGAAATAACCTTTAATTTGGTAGATGATATGTGAGAAAATAATTTAAATTGAGTGGGTTATGATCGTTCGAAATTTTAAAGAATTTAGACGAGAGAGGAGAGAGAAAAAAGAAATCTTATGCATATTTCCATAATTTCCCTTAAAAATCAGATAATGCATACTTTTGGCTGTATAATGCTAGACAAAAATTATTACGCCTTAACCGTTTAATCCACAAAATGAAAGATCGAGATTCTTTCTCATTTAACACACTAAGGAGGTTTTAACATTTGATCACTACCCTATATATATATATAGTTTGGATCATATAAGAAAAATTCTCCCCCCTTGACCGGTTTGACCTGTTTTGACCCCGGTCGACCCGTTCGAAACCTAAGACCCCCAGACTCAAATATTAATAATTATAAACATTCATATATGCTAATACTAACCCTAGAAATCGAAATCATTCAATACCCACAGTCGGTATACACGAACAATTGTTATTATACATTCGAAAATCGCGCTCTCTGGAATTTTCCAAAATATGTGAATTTTCACATTTTTCAAATCAATCCTCTTGAGTTAAAGATTCTTTTGAATCGGCTTTTATATGTGAACCCATTTTTTGATATTTCTAGACCCGACTGGCACATAAATCGAGAAAATCATAAAACATGCCATGCAACCCTATATCCAACAAAACCCTACTAACCATAATCAAAGCATATATTGTGCTCGATTATCCCTAGCGAGGCTCGATGTTACAAACTGGGGCCTTGAATCCAATTAGTACGCCCTAACTAACGCAATACACGATCAATAAACCTAAGCTGACATAACTAAGCAACTAAGATCTATTAAGTAAGGAATCTTGATATAGTGTTTTTTATTTCGCAAAACGTAACTAGTAAACACCAATGAATACCAAACACTTAATTACATGAGGATTGAGGTGAACTTTTCTTACCTAAAACAAAACATGACATAAACTATGTTTTATTTCCAAAATAAAATGAAAGCATGATTTGATTCTTCTGATGAATGTCATGGCATGAACTATTTTGTGCCACTATCTGATTGTTGAGATGAATAATTGGGACGAATTGGGATTTAATGTTAAAGGAGGGCGTTAAGGCTAGTGCAATTCAAATGTCGGTCAGTGATGATATACTCCTACTGGCACCTAACATAGTGACAAGTGAAGGAAGCCTAGTTCCTGGTACAAGGATACAAATAGTGAATGTTATAAATGGTGTTGAGGATGGAAATTGATATGCATAGCTTTGAAAATATTTTGATGCATAAGGTCTGCTTTCTGAACCCCTTGTGTGTCACCAAGATGCACTACATGACATTCAAAATTATGTGTTTTGGGCATGTGTTCACTGAGTGCAATCAATATACTTAACCCCGACATGTATTTCAAACTGCGTAAGTTAGCAGCAAATGGAGGTGGAGGGTGATTGAGCTAAAATAGCCTACTACTAAATAAGGTATCGGGTTTCATATCGTCATATATGTTACCCAGCCATTGTCTTTTGCTGCTATTTCTAAAACTCTAATGATTAAAAACAGGTCTATGTTATGCGTTTGCGGATAAAAAAATGCTAATCATTATTATTATGTATCTTTTTGACTTGGATCCGATTATTCAACTGCTTGATTATATGTTATGACTAAATTATGAAATATTGTGTGCCATAATGTATCTGTTGACAATATCTGTATATTGTATCGCTTTCCATTTGGCCTTGTGTCACGTAACGATGGACCAGCTCAGGCCGGGGCATGATACCCTCTCATTCTGGTGCCGGTTAGGTTCATTAAGATCCAAACTACAGTTATGGGTTCCCATTTGACTGAATGGGTAGCTTCTGTCCACCATTAATGACGGATCGAAGCTTCGTTCCGGTGAAGTTCTTCCTTTCCAATTACTCCCAACATGATCTAAACATACATTCATGATCCCTAAACCCTATAGAACATAGAGATGCAACATTTAAACATAAAATTACAATAGATCATCGTTGTCGACGCGGAAACACATTTTGGGAGTTGATCAACTCACCCTGATTTTCTGGCAAGTTAACGGCCCTACCAAACTCCGATCTTCCACAAACTATGGAGTATGATATAATTCCTATAAGTTAGAACCTTGAATCACTAAAAATAATGGAGGGTTATGGGTGAAATAACCTTACCAAAACCCTCATTTAATATAGAATTTCCAATTGGGTTTCTTCTCCAACCAATTGGTGTGTTTCTTGGTGATCCCTTCCTTCTTTTTGACTTTTTCACTTTCACTCTATCTTTCGTGACCTTGGCACTCTTTGTAGCTGCTTGAGTGAAAATAAAGGAAATGGGGTCTCTGAAGGTTTTTGATTGCAAAATGACGAGTAAAATGGGTATCTAAGGTAATGGTCCTATCCTAGCCAAGTGTTTGAGGGTAAATGGGCCCTTGGTGAAATAATGGATTTGGCAGAAGAGAATTCTTCAACCCAAAGATATTTGTGTCGAAAATCATTATTTTAATTTGTCGGTGCATGGCGGCCCCGCCTTCTATCGTTTTCTCCATTTTTTTGGTGTCGTTTCCACACTTTAGTGTTTTTATACTCATTTATATTGTTGTTGTGTGAGCTGATCGATGTGCATGACAAAAACATGCAATTTCCAAAAAGTTGACGATGGTTCAGCAAACCCGATCTTTTAAATGAGCTCATTGCTCATGGCGTTTGTTTTAGATGTTAATGTTGTCATCATACACACTCATTTGTGTCAAGCACATTTGCAAGAACTTGCCATACAATATTTGCATGCAAAATATTTGCTATTTTCTTGCGTTCAAAATTACGCTGTTTGTTTGTTTGGTGTCACAACTTCCCCTGGAGAGTTTCGTTACATGAGGTTTTTAGTTACCCTCAAACTTTCGTCTGTGGTTCACCATCTGTGAAACGACAAATTTATTCCATTTAGTAAATCTTTAAAAATAAATTCTGGAATATCGGGTTGTCAGATTTCAAAACGAATCGCACCGTATTATCAGGATTTAAATTACGAACAAAATTGTAGATTGGGTTTGTTAAACAGGATACATTTGATCGTCGTGGATTTGTTTGAAGGTTAAATATTTAATAATACTTGATTTAATAACTGATTATTAAATTTACTGTGGAAAGTAAATAATTTCATGTCATAAAATTTCGGGTTCTTACAGAGAGATTTTGAGACTATATTGGAATAGAAGTGTATAGTCGAAGATAGTTTAAAGGATTTGATAGGTGCTATTCATACCAATATGGTGCATCAACTTTTCTGGCTCCCATTCCAGGAAAACACATAACTTAAGCATACTTGACCTAGGGTAGAATTGAGATGGGTGACCCCAGGGAAAATTTCTCAAGATGCATGCGAGTGAGAATAAAATACACTGGAAATGACTTGGTGAACTCCACTAGACCCTGGAGAGCGGAGCAATACATGAATAGATACCAAATCACAACCATTAAATAAAATTATTAAACGACAGAGATTATTACATGTGGACAGTAAATGACACTTGCTTTTTTATTTGCATAGGCTTGATTTTGAGTTTTGCTAATGTTGGTCTCAAATAACTCACAATTATGGTCAACTCATTTACATTCTTACTAAATCAAGTAAGAAAGGAAAGAGAAGTTTGCAACATGTAACTCATGAATAAGTATTCTCTGTTGTGTCAAAGGCTTTGACACAATAAGGTTGACATATACATAAGGATGATTGAATCGAGTCGAGCCGAGTAGTGAGATCCTCAAGCTCAATTCGTGAAATTTTTTTATAGAGTTTGAGCTCGGTTCGAGCTCGATTACTATTTTATTTTCTAGGCGCAAGCTCGATTCTAGCTCAATAATGAAAGCTTGGGTTTGAGCCAAGCTGAATTCGTCAAAATATTTGTTGAACTCGAGTTTGAGTTAGAGCTTGAGTTCGTCTGCATATTAGCTTTCAACTTGTGTAAACGAACCAATCAGAGTGGAATAACAAAATGATCAAACTTGAATCGTGAAAATAGACTAGGATGAGTTCGACTCGATATCGAATCAAGCTTGATATATTTTTAGTGTCTTGGTTCACTTATAGTTCTATAACAATCAAGGTTGTGGATAACATTCTTTCACCACTGATATGTGATAAGAAATAGCTAGCAAGCTCCGGTTTGAGCTCTAAATTAAACTTGAATCGAGCTTGAGCTCGAACATGATTGTGAGGTTGATGACCGAGTATAAGCAAACACAAGCTTGGTTTGTTGATTTTATCAAGCTTGGTTCGTTTATTAAATCATAGAGTTTCAATCGAGTTTTTTCGAGTTGATACTAAGTAGCTCGACTCATTTACACTCCTACATGCACATCATTTACAATATATTAAAATTTTCTTTCTTTTTATAATTTTTTAGTTTTCAGTACCATATGACTTGCCCAACGACCTTGTACCTTTGGCACAACAGAGGATCATTGATAACTTTATTCAAGATTCATCAATTATGTTCAGAGAAATGAGATTTTAACCATATTTCATTTTCCAATAATCACATTGGGCAATTAGGGTAATTTATTCCAAAGTTTGGACAATCGGGAGGTTACATTTTGATGTTTATTCCATTATGGTATTTTGATGGTGTCAAAATATTGTCACGTCCCACGTTATCTTACACGCTCACGCCAATGTGGTTTAATGTGTATTAAGTATTTTGGACAATTAGAGTAATTCATCCCAAAGTTTCTTCAATTAGGGAATTCTATTCCCTATTTAAAAAAAATCCAAAATTCCTAAGTTTGTCCCATCTTCCTCTATGGATGCCTACAAAAAGTTTGTTCCTCGTTGGTGGGCGGCGTCCTCTTCCTCCAAACCCACCTTCGCCGATGATTTCCACACACATTCTGGAAATTTATATGGCGACGTTGTTATGAATGGAGAAGACACTATTATAAATGGAGAAACCACTGCTGCTAGCAGTGCCCCTGTATAATTTTCCGATGTGTGTGTGGGAATGGTCGGAGAAGGTGAGTTCGGAGGAAGGGGATTCCACCCACGGCAAGGGACACTCTTTTGTCGACATCCATATAGGAAAAGGAGATAAAATAAGGTTCGAATTTTTTTTATATAGGGGATGAAATCCCCAAATCGAGCAAATTTTGGGATAAATTACCTTTAACTGACCAAAATATTTAATATACGTTTGCAGCCATGTCGTGGCACCAACGTGTAAGATACATGTAACGTGGCAATGTTTTGACGTATTGGGATTGTCAGGCTCCAAGCCAAAGCAGGAAGTGAACATTGGTGCACGAGGCACGAACAAAGAGCGGCTCCCGTAAGACTACATAGAGAGCAAGGGGACATGAATGAATCGACACACCAAAATGAAAGGGATTCTGAGACTATACTGGAATGAGACAGTATAGTCGAAGAGAGATTAAAGGATTTGATCGGTGCTACTTATATCAACATGGTGCATCATCTTTTCTGGCTCTCTTTATAGAAAAACTCCAATGTTAAGCGTACTTGACTTGGGGTAGAACTATAATGGTGACCTATTGGAAAGTTTCTCAGGATGCCTGCAAGTGAGAACAAAGCACGCTAGAAATGACTTGTGTTGATTTGTCAGGTCAACCATCGATCTAGAAGTCGATTCAACACCGGTGGGGTAACGTAGTCGACCCCTGGTGAGCTCCGTTGGGCCCTAGAGAGCAGGGCGTTACAGGGATAAATCCTCCTAGATTTCAAAGGGTGGGATAAAATCCTCTAATCGTCTAAACTTACCCTAATTGCCCTAATCACATTTATTACTAAAGTAGAGGCTAATGGTACACGACACGAAAAGAGAAGATAAACAGTATTCATGATGGAGGATGTGGTGTAGTTGATAGAATGAGATAATATTAATGGGGGAAGAAATAATTGATAAAAGAGGGGTGGGTTTATACAGTGCGTAGGTAAAGAATGGTCAGAGTAATGATATGAGATGGAACAAGACAACTCTGTATATGCCAAAAATGTGGTCCTAATTGTTTAGTAAAATTGCAATCCAACTATGGAGGCAGACGTATCTGCAGGTGGAGTGGTGGCACTACTTACAAATTATTAAAACGAACACATTCCATAAAAGTTACTTTACGAAAAATAGGTTTTTTTTTAATTCTAAACCCTAAAAGTGAAATAATATTTTGTTCCTCCAACCATTACGTTGAACACAATCCTAAAACTAAAAAATATGTTTTACATTAAAAAAAAACCTAAATTTGGTGTTGCATTATTGCAAAATTTAAAAGTTTGAGTTTGATGTAAATGATTAGAGATGAATAACTGTTTGATTGTTTGATGACATTTACTGTGTTTTGAGTTTGAATTTAGTGTTATTGTAGAGATAGGTCAAACAAAGAATAAAAAAGCTAAGGGTCATTATTATTTTGTCAAAATGAACTCAATTTTCTAGATATCATAACTGTCTTGCTTTAGCTTTAAATTATGGTGATAATATATCAAATTAAACCTTTTTCTCATGCCCTTATTTATTTTTAAAAGTTGAAAAAAATTAAAATATATTATTTCTAATATTTATTTAATCACAATTAGGGTTTGTTACATTCCAATTAGGAGTTATTAATACGATATATTAGGGTTTATAACATTTCAAATTGAATTTTATTAATTCTATTAGAAGTTTATAATATCTAAAATAGAGTTTATTGTATTCTAACTAGTTTTACAACCGCGTATTGCGCGGTCCAACAAATTACTTATGTTAAAATATGAGAAAATTTAATTATATATTAAGGTCGTCAAAGAAAAATATATTTAACTTTTATTTATCAATGTTTTCAATATTAATTATACTATTAATTATTAACTTGCATTGTATTATTTGTATAAATTACATTAACAAAAAGAGGAAAAACAAAGCAAATCGAAAACATGTAAAAATAAAAGCTCATTAAATAATTAGCTCAACTTAAATGATAATATAAAAAAATTATACTTTTATTGTTTCAAAAATTATTACAAAAATGAATTTAAAAAAGTAAATTGTTGAAAGTATAATGTCTTTGGAGAAAAATGAAAGAGTATAACAATATTGAGCTTTTTGCACAACTCAATCTACATATATATATATATATATTATAATATAAGTAGATAATGAATAAAATAAAGGAAAAAAAGTGGTGTATTGATGATGTGATGTTTTTGGGAGGGAAAGTGGCAAATGTGTTGATTTTGATAACTATTCTCATTTAGTATATTTGATACATTAGGTGTAAAAATACTTTTTTCATACTTAAATTTAATTTTAAAAAACTTAGTGTATGGAAAACAAAAATATTCTTTTTCACATTTATATTTTAATATAAAGATGGTATTTTGATATCTTAAATGAAAGAGCAGAAAAAGATTTTAATTTGATATATCATGTGCGTAAGTTGAATTAAAAATGAGAGAGTAAGATCGTATGAAAATTAAAATAATTTTGATCACATCAACTATTTTATTCTCATGCGAAAATGAATATAGGGGATTTGTGTAATGGACTATATCATTTAATTCTTTATATATATATATATATTTTCATTTCTAAGACCATTACTCGATAGTATTCCCTCCGAAGTTTCAAATCTCAACTGTATCATTTCTAATCTAAGCCATGGACACTAAAAAGACCAAACCAGTTAATCGGTTACCCATTAATATATATATATATATATATATAGGAAAGCCCGAAATGATTATATACAAACGGGCCTGAATGAAAGTCTTTACTAACATTGAACTGTATAGCTTCAATTCATGTCACTTGGCCCAGAGGTTTTCAGCCTAGTTAAATGTTAAAAATAAGGCCTAACAAATCCATCTATTTAAAATATTACTTAATTGATAATCTATAATTCTAAAGCTGAAATTGTTAATATGGAACATCGGTTCCAATTGTCAATCTAGTTTGTGTATTTCAATTCCTTTTACTTTAATTATTTTATTAATTAGTTAAAAATTACTAAGGACTTCTATTAAAAAAATAACACAACGACAAATTAAAGAAGAACAAAAATGGGAGTCATTTCATTTTTCACATTACGAATAGACAATATTCTAGACTTTTAATTGATTGTTAGACTATTTTTCTCATCCTGGATCTTAAATTAATTTCCCTCAAACCTGGAAAAATTGTCATGAACTTAGATATGTGAACTCAGATATGGACATGAGATCCTTTACTCTCATTCATGCTCCATCCTCTACTCTTTGTTCAAATTTTTAGTTTTATTTAATATTTTTAAAATTTCAATTTGTATTAATTTTACAATTTTAAGGTATGATTCAATCCACTAAATTAGTTACATAATAATTCTTAGTATTTAATTTTTAGTTTCATTTTGTTTTTTATTATTAAATTTGATTAATTCATAAATCAAAATTTATGGATTTTTTTAAAATTCAAATATCTGTTTATCAATATTAATTAGAGTATATTATGGCATAAGTAAATTTTTATTTCAATAATAACTATTATTAAAATTGTTATTTTTTATTTATTTTAGAATAGCGAATGAAGTACTTTTAAAGAGTAGAGAATGCTGGAGTTTTGGTTCCAAAAGGGAATTCTTTTTTCTGGTTCGATGACTGGACAAGCAATGTGGTCCTTTACTCTTATGGTATGACCATCACTTGCCCAATAATCTATATTAGGGACTCCTACATGCTTCCTCTTTGAGATTCTAAGATTCTATCCTCGGGTGCATTCCAGATGAACGACGACAAGTGGTACCTATATCCTTTTCATTCCATTATGTTACTAATAATGATAGATGGATTTGGAAGCCTTCTGTTAGGAATATTTGATAGTTTTGACTGATATCAGAAAACCCTTGATGATTAGCTTAGTGTTGGTTCAGTTGTAATGGTCTAAAACTTCGTAACAACTAGTCAGTTTAGAAGTTGTTTGAAGAACTAGAGACTTGAAGTTCAAGACTGAAGGATCAAATCTAATTCATTTTTAAATAAAAAAATAAAAATAAGAGGATTACATAAGAGTCTCCGTGAAGAAAGAAAACTATAAGAAACTTGTTCTTGCAAAGCTTGGTTCAGGTCTTAATGATTTGACTTATCGACTATTCAATTCATGAATAAACAAAATGACATGTAAACGTGGACAGAGAAATTATGTAGGTTTTTAAATTTACAAAATAAAATATGCTATAATTTATTCTCAAAAAAACGTGTTATGAATATTTCCAAATCAAATACCCATTGATTCCGAACTCAAAAACCAAAATCACTAAACTTCTTCGTAAAATTCCGATTCCCAAATCGAAGTCCATAAAGAACTGAAGATGGCAAAGGTTCTTGAATCATACAAATGTTGAGGCATCTTCACATCATATGCACCCAATGTGGAATGTGGCCTCTGGTGTTTCATTGAGGGTTTCTAATTTTGGGGATTAATGGGTTTTTGAATTTTTGAGGAATTAATTTTGGCTATTGAGTTTTTATGGGATGCTTGCTTTTAATTTGAAAGCTTTCAAAACATTTTTCCTGAAAAGAATTGTAGCATTTACATTTTCGAAAATTTTACAACTGATGTTTTTTTGTTATGGGAAATTGATTTAGTATTCGACAGACGTTGAAGAAATTTGAGATGCTATGCACTGGCCGTGGAAAGGCAAGAGTGATTCATTAAAGAAATTATGCGGTTACAATATCGTCCGTGATAAACTCTAACATGAGAGGCAATATGATCTGTACTAATGAACTCCAGTCCTTTGGCAATCTCGTGAGCAACCGTGTTGCATGTTCTGGATATAGCTCTGAAGATCGGCTTCCCCACGGTAATAACCCTAATTTTTGTAAAAAAAAAATATTTATTTTCCATTTATAGTAATTACTATTTATAGTAAGTTTAGTAATTAGTTATTAAATTACGTACTATTAATTATCTGATTATTCAAATAAGTCCACAACGATCAAACAAACCCAGTTTAACGAACCCAATATACCATTGTGTTCGTAATTTAAAACCTGATAATACGGTGCAATCAGTGTTGACAACTAACAACCTGATATTTCGGAATTAATTTTAAAGATTAATTAAATGGAATAAATTCACCATTTTACAAACGGTGAACCACTGACACCAACTGATCACAAAAGTTCGAGTGTAATTAAAAACCTCACATAACGCAACTCTTCAGGCGATGATCGAACGCCGAACGAATAGTCAGCGAAGCTTTGAACACAAGAAATAGCAAATATTTTTGTATGCAAATGTGTTGCTTCGCATGACAAGTTTTTGCAAGTGTGTTTTGCATGAACAAGTGTGTATGGTACAAACGCAACGAGCAATGAGCTTGTTCGAACCTCTGTTTTGCCGAAACGATCGTCAAATATTGATTTTTGCATGTTTTTTCCATGAATGTCGATCCATTCACACCACAACAAAGTGTGAAGCTATAAACGAGTAGAAGCACACTCGAGGGTGGAAACGTCACCAACAAAGTGGAGAAAACGGCAAACGACGGAGTCGCTGTGCACCGACGACTTAAAATAGGCATTTTGGTTGAAAATCTTTGTGAAGAAGAAAGGAACTACACTCAATCTTCTACCCAGCAACTTGCTTTAGAAAAAGACTCAATTGACCTCCCATACCTGCTTGTGATTGGACCGAATGAGAGACTTCCTATCCTACCCCTCCATTATTGATAAAAAACCCACCGGGAAACCATCATTTACCATGATTCATCAAAGCTCAATTCAGAGAGTAGTGTGAGAGTGAGAGAGCACAATTGAACTCAAAGGAGTGAAGGAGATAGTCGTAAATCATCTCAGCTCGCCGGAAAGGAAATCAGCCCGAAAAAAATTGGGTAGAGTTGGCGTTTTGGTAAAGGATATTTCACCCATCATTGTCCACCATTTTAGTGATTCAAAGTTCTAACATGTAGACCATGTTTCATAGTTGCTAAATCAGTGAAGATCAGATGTTGATCGACATTTTAATTGGTCGGAAATCGCCTAAAATCAGAGGTATCCGACCAACACTTATTTTACGATTCCGTGATGAACGATGATGATTCGTTGTGTTTTGATGTTTAAGTCTTGTATATTTGTGTTCTACAGGATTTAGGGATCATGAATATATGTTTTGATCGTGTTTTGAGTGGTTGGGTTAAAGATACTTTGCCGGAAGGAAAGCTCAGCTGCCATTAATGGCGGACTGGGATCGTAGATCGAGCAGATCAATGCCCGATCGAGCATATCGATGCTGATCCATGACAGGTCGGGCCAATCTGTAATGCCCCACCAATTCCGATCCAACAGGATGCTACTTGTGTGTGGGAGCAATCATAAATACAAATGAACAATTATTCAAATGGGGAAAAGAAGAAGGATAAAACAAACAAGAATTCATTTGATAAAGAGAGGTCTGAATGGAAAGATCATAACCTTTAAGACTAGATTGGTGGCGAAAGGTTATAGTCAAAGAGAGGGAATTGACTATGATGAGACTTTTCACTGGTTGCCATGATAAAATCCATTCGAATTCTCTTAGCTATTTATGCTCACATGGACCTAGAGGTTTGCAAATGGATGTAAAAACTGGGTTTTTACACGGTTACCTTGAAGAAGATCGAGACATTTATATGTAGCAACCTCAAGGGTATGTGAAGAAAGGAGAATAGCATCTCGTTTGGAAGCTTAAGAAGTTCATTTATGGATTTTAACAAGCTTCACGGTCCTGAAACTTGCATTTCGATGAAATGATCAAAACTTTTGGTTTTGTTCAAAACTCGAACGAAAGTTGTGTGTACCGTTTTGACACCAACGGAAGCGTGGTTTTCCTTACACTTTATGTAGATGACATTCTATTTATTGGCAACAATAAGGAAGTGTTATCAGACGCAAAGGAATGATTATCCGAACAGTTTCAAATGAAGGACCTGGGAGAAGCGGCGTACATCCTCGGGATCAAAGTCACACGTGATCGTAAGAGGAGGATGTTGAGTTTAAGCCATGCGTCCTAAATTGATACTGTAATTGCTCGTTTCAGCATGCAAAATGCCAAGAAAGGTTTGCTACCTTTCAGACACAGCGTTCCTCTTTCTAAAGATCAGTGTCCTAAGACTGATAAAGAGAAAGAGGACATGTGAGCGATACCTTATGCTTCAGCTGTAGGTAGCCTCATGTATGCAATGTTGTGTACGAGGACAGATATCTCCTATGCAGTGTGCATGGTGGCGAGATATCAGGCTAACCCTGGACAGGCACACTGGACTGCGGTAAAGCATATTCTCAAGTACCTGAAAAGGACTAGAGATTATCAGTTAGTTTACCAGGCAGACAGTCTCCAACCTGTGGGTTACATGGATTCGGATTTCTCGGCTGACCGAGATGAGAAAAAGTCAACCTCTGGCTATGTGTTTACATTAGGTGGAGGAGCCATATCATGGAGGAGTGCAAAACAAAAATGCACTGTGGACTCCACCATGGAGGCCGAGTATGTCGCCGCCAGTGAGGCAGTGAAGGAGGCAGTATGGCTCAAGAACTACCTAACAATAGATCTTGGTGTCCTTTCGAAGTTGCCAAAAACGATCACAATCTATTGTGACAATGCTGGTGCAATGGCGAACACTATAGAACCCCGATCGCAAACGGCCACCAAACACATAGAGAGAAAGTATCGTATCATACGAGAGATGGTAAAGAGGGGCGACGTGCTAGTGGACAAAATTAGGACTTTGGAGAACTTGGCTGATCCATTTACAAAGAGCTTACCACAGAGGGTCTTCGAGAAGCACGTTTTTGGACTGGGTTTGCGGTTGATGCCGCCCACTTAGGAAACTTTTAGTAGAAGTGGGAGAAGTGATGTGTTGTAATAGTGAGCAATATTTATAGACATATTAGAGCATGTAAAACACATTTTGTATACTAA
>AYJT01047320.1:0-10108 GCA_001278415.1 Ocimum tenuiflorum
ATGGGGGGAAGTGGAGGGAGCTCGGTGATATATGGGAGAAAGGGGAGAGGCGGAGGCTGGGAAAGATTTTGTACTTTTTGCTCAGAGCGACGTTGTTTGGCCTCGGCCCAAACGACGTTGTTTTTATTTTCTTCCCATATTAAAAAATAAAAAAATTACACATTGGTGACACATAGGCGCCAACGTGTAATTTAACGTGTGATGGGGCACAATATTAACACCGTAAATGACAGTCGGACAAAATAACATAACAGTAAAAACTTGAGGATATTTTACCTTACTTTTGAAAGCCGTGGATAAAATGTCCGAGTTGATGAAACTTCAGGATATTTCACCCTAATTACCACCCTAATTACCCAAAAGGAGAAAACATCAACAACACTTCTTACTAATCATATAACTCAAATTCATTCATATTTACTATGATCCTGTCCCATGATTATATAATCAAAACTAACTTATTTTTTTTAATAATAATAAATCTATTACTTAAAATCTAAATTATGAAAATAATATATTTAATATGCATTTCAATTAAATTGGATTATGCCCATATTTAATTTTAAAGATATGAATAAAAATATTATTTTCAAAATTATCTCTACCATGTCTATGGAACATCCAGATCTGGAGTTATAGTATCTGAATTAGATATATAATATTTTTTTAATTAAGTTAGTTTAAAAGATCTAATATTCATGTAAATTGCGGATGAGATCATCTATTCCCAAATCCTACAACATCTTCTATTCCACCTTTAGATTTTCGCCACGTGTCATGTGAGATAACTTCAGTTTTCTTCCGTCAACTCTCCCGTTGGAGCTGCAAAAGAAAACAAGAAGAAATACGCTGTCACACCGCGATTCGGAGAAGGAAAAAATTCCGAAGTCGATTCTTTCCATCCTCAAGGGGCAAAATCATCATGGAAAGAAATTTGCCGCATCGTTTGTTGATTGCAAAGAGGCGATTTCAAATAACCCTTTTAGAAATGGAAAAAACGATGAAGAAACAATAAAACTCATTCAAAGCATCGACAGTGGAACCGTCAAGAAATTCGTGCTCATCGATTCCACAAGGGAATTGCTTTGAATTTTGTTTGTTTGTTTGTATTATCTCATTTGGAAGCAAGAAAATTTTAAACGAGATCTGTCATCAAAGATTTTTCATTCTCCATTGCATTATATTTTATGCATGCCAACTGCTCGACAAAAGTTTTTCGCAATACAGTTCTATTAATTGGTGAGCGAATAGCTTCTTCTCTAGTAATCATAAAAGGGGAGGACTTGGGGATGGTTCTTTGACCTTCTTTGGGCTTTTTATATTGTTCATGGAATGATCTTATCTCTATGAGAACTTTTGTTGTACAGATGGTCTTAATTGGAAGAAGAAGAAAACGTGATGTCTTCCAGATTTCGTCTTGTTTCCTTTTGTTGTACAGATTTCTTCTCGTTTCCTTTTGCAGCTCTAACGGAAGAGTTGACGGAATAAAAACCTGAAATTGTCTTGCATGACACGTGGCATATATCAAATGGTGCAATAGAAAATGTTGTAGGTTTTGGAATAGATGATTCCATACGGTAAAATTGTCATTTGATAAATTAATGAAAGAACATAGAAATCGCTTTAATTTTATATACTTTCTATGTACAAAATTAGGTGTTATTTACCCTTTGAGTTATGTAGGAGGCCGAGATAAGGGGTAGATCTTTTAAACAAAAAAGAACAAAGTTACAATTATTTGAAATTTGGGTGACTATGTTATATTATATATAAATCAACTAGCTAAAATAAAATCAGCCACAGTTATAAATATGTGAGGGGAAAAGCAATTTTCATGTACAAAAGCATAAGCATGAGTTTGGTTACTGAATTTTCAGTCTGTTTACACCCATCCATAAGTCTGCATATGTGCAGATAGATCATAAAATATTGACGCAAAGATCATTTATGAATTTATCCACTCAAATATTTAGACTGCATTTAATTTAATTTTTTTTTTCAAAAATGATCTCATCATTTCCTAAAACAACATTTCCTCCAAAATAAATTTAAAATCAACTCTATTTTTTTCCCCTTAACTAAGAAAAAAATATAAACAAATAACTAACATTACCTTCTTTTCCAGGATACTACACTTTTTTAACAAACACGCCCTTCTCAATGACTTGAATTTTATTTTATAACTGAATGAAAATAAAACTTCAATAAAGATTTTCAAAGTTGGGATTTTCCAATTAACTGAGAAATTATATTTTCAAAGTTTTTCACAACCATACACAACTACCAATATTTTCCAAGAGAAATTTGGGATTTTCCTCAGAAATTGTTGAAAAATAATATCAGCAAAAATGTAAAATTAAACCCAAAATGAATAATATCAAGTCACGCACAGATATTTTCTATAATAACGGATGAGAGTCTATGCTACCGATATGGATAGTGCTCGCCCCTCGCATATAATTGTGGGTCCCGCATACCGCATAGGGTCCAAGAGAATCCACCCTCATACATGAACACTACCCACGTATGGGCATAGAAATGTAGTCAAATGACGTCATTAAAGAATAACAACACGTAATCCTAATCAACCTTGACAGAAAACAGTGTTGCTTGATCACCCCTAGCAACAATCTTTGGAAAAAGAGTTAAAAGGCGCCAAAACATAAAAGATAGATCCTGTAAATTTTTGTAATTTTTTTTTCAATTCTCATATTCAAGAACAAGCATAGAGAATAAGAGAGCAGTGGGAACGACACCTTAGTGTCTGGAATAAATTCCCAAAAATATACAAGAACAGGAGAGTCTTCCATTGATGGAAGATATGTGAATAATAATCATATTACGTACAAAAAGCAAGAGATGGCATCTTATCTTCTTCATCATTCGCCATTGCCCATCTCCATTCCAAGTGCTCAACCAGATTTGAAGAGGAGTACTGCTTTGGAGTCCAAATAGAAGTACACAAAGTGATTCGTCTCGTGAGTCACATAAGAACCTGAACGGAAAAATCACAGTGTGTTTCTAAAGATAAGAAACCTAATAAAAAACATGAGTTCGTAAGTAATTCTGCTTAAGTTCCAACTATTCCCCCCAAAAAGAAATGAATAATATGATTCAGAATAAATTGAATGAAAGAAGTCAATATAATGAATTTTCAGAGACCTAATTCTCCATTAAGTAAGCTTTTCCAACTAGAAGAAATTCGGCGACCAAGAATGTCCTTTTAAATGTTATGATGATCCATAAGCTAACAAATCGTATAACTTGTATGAAAGGAAAACCCCACTATTTATTCCCACAAATATCTTTACAAAATTTTATAATTATAACAATAATATGGGCTGCTCAAAAAAACAATAATATGGACAACTTAACATAAGTTTATCGATATAATCATACAAAAAGAATGTAAGATCATCAAGTTGCTTACTTCTATGAGGACTGGTTCAAGAATCAAACATTTCAAAACACATGCATAATTGTAATAAACTTCATATAATGAAAACATTGTAACAGACTAGCCATTTTCTCATCTTATTCACAGTTTCACACGAACACACGATGAAGGCAGGAGCAAACTGTTAATTTGTCAAAACTATTAGATGAGAAAACGATTAACTTGTGGACTATTAATTTGTCAAAACTATTAGATCAAGTGTTAAAACAAAAACAAAACATGGTGACATCTTAAATGCACAAAATCGGTCCTTTGAAAAAATGATTTATTCACTCTCATCCGACATAAGTTTCCAAAAAAAAAAATGTAATAAGGCAACTTCAAAGCTTCTGAGTTATACTTGTAAGAAACATGGTTTCTTGTAAGCATTGAGCTTTTTACATGAATCAAAATGAGCAGATTACGAAATCTCATTAATTTAACCAATATATTTCACAAAAAATTTATTTATGTCCACTGACTTACATCGTTAAACCCATTAACACTAGGGGTGAGCATACGGTTGGTTTGGATAAACCAATCCAGTGCACCTGATCATCCAAAAATTTGGAAAAAATGTACCCAAATAGACAGCAAAACTACCCTAACATTACCAAAAACCAAACTGAATTTAAACGTCAGTTTTTGGTTGGTTTAAGTCTGACCGAACTTGCTCTAGGTGGATTCTTGATAAGCTTAAGAGAGAGAGAGAGAGAGAGAGAGAGAGAGAGAGAGAGTCAAAGACAGAAATTAATCAGGTGAGGGAGTGCTAGTGGGCAAAATTGATGAGAGATAGAGAGAGTTAATCACCAAAATAATGGTCGGAAATTATGTTTTGCAAGTTGAGAAAAGTTAATGAGAAAATTTCAATTTTAAAGAATCGAAATGATGAATATATAAGACCACTTAATAATTCATATTGTGTTGTTACTTTAGATGAGAGTAAAATAATAATTATTCAACTTTTAAGAAGTGAAAGGATGAATATATAAAATGTTTAATATTGTATTGTTATTTATCAGGGGAGTATAAAAATTCTTAGTATGCATACTTACATTCGGCTGGTTCGGGTAGAATCAAGACTTTTTGGCTAAATTACAGACAAAAAATTAATGTTGTTCCCACATTTATTGGCTGACTGAAATCAAGCCCTCGCGCCAATCGAAAGGGAAATCCTTCAGTTTGGTTCGGTTTCGCATGGAGGTTCTGTGCTAAACCCTACTTATCACTAAGTCCATGTTAACTAACTCAAAATATCAGAACTACTATTGAAGTGCTATCCAGAGTTCGATTCTGAAAAACATACAACATGCATTTTACATGTCCAGTAAACCCATATGAACAAAGACATCTGACAACCAATACTAGTTCTGCCCATCAAGCACCAGAAAGTATTCACTTTTATCTTATTTTTTATCCCCCAAAGAACTGCATCAAGTTTCTTTTGTATTTAATGTAAATAGAGTATCATCAAAAAATTAGAATTCAGAATATTTGACCAATATTTCTTCTGCTTTTACGAAGAAGAAACAACTTTAATCAAGCTTCCTTTGCTGAATTTTTTTGATAATATACAGACAACTAAAACATTCACAAAAACAAAAACTTCGAGCTCTAATTATATAAATCAAAACTTAAGTGCAGATAACTTTGATGTCAATTTTTTGTCTGGTGGCAATTTTGAAAAAGTGTTGAGAGGTCAAGCTTTTTTTCCAAAAAAACATTTCAAAAATCATGACATTTTTAATAATTGGAATTACAAACCTCTATTTGCATATTTCGAAATCTGTAATATTTATAAATAAAAAAGATAATGTTCAATTTGTAAATTGATATTACTCCTCAAAATAAACTAGACATATATATTAGAAGAACATGAAGCAACTAAAATGTAAATTCTCGATAACACCAGAAGGAAATAAAATCCAAATTGTAACATCTGCCAAACGCAATGACTGCAGGGGAAAGTACCGAAGTCGACCTCTTAAAACATGTAGTGAATTCTATTATACCAAATCTGGCACTACCAATATGTGAAAATATTTTGACATGTGAAAAAAATCAAAACAAGATCCTAGCATGGGGACAATCAAGTCTAACATTGCTTGCTCGTCAAAAATCTCAACCTACATGTAGGTACCACCAAATTTGATACGAAACAATTCCAGCGAAATATCAACCCACGTTTGTGTATTACCAAATTTGATAGGATAGAATTTCCCCGAAAATATAACTGAGACCTAATTGAGGCAAGACTAGATCCAAGACACGCTTAAAATGCAATCAAAATCAAACAACACATCATAGCAATAGAACAGCGCATAGCTCAGCTGAAATAAACAAAGATAATACCTTCAACAAACATCAAGTCATTGATAGAAAACACACCACAATCATCCCTCAATATTATCATCATCAAATGAAAAACACAGAAGCTTAAGCAACAACTGGAAACGAAAAATGAGAGGATGCACAAAATATTTTGAAATTACCAAAATTCTTGCCAACGATGCAATGCCAAGTTGGGCCGTATTTTTTGTCAAACATCTTCTTTATGTTCTCCGCCACATCCTTCTCTACATTATACTGCTCAAACGCCTACAAAAAGTCACAAAATTTTGCAGGTATTAAAAGGCACATACAAGATTAAATGGATTAACAGACTCAGAATTAAATGTACAAAAAGCGGCTCAAATAATTTTCTTTCTTTCCTTACAGTCATGGCAATGTCGATGGCTTCTTTCTGCATGTCCTCCTTCATGTCTGCGCTCTTTATGACGACTTTCTTGCCGGGATTCGATCCGGACGAGGACCTCCGATCTTCGGCGGAGGATAGCGGCGCCACCGCTCCGCCGCCGCCCCTCTTCGTCTCATCACTCATTTTGCTGTGGGAATTCACACCCTCTTCGCAATTGAAGATAAAAGCCCTCAAACTCAAATCTTCAGCGAGGGAGAGGGAGAAGGTGTGTGTATGTGGTGCCTGATTTGTAAAGCTGACAGGGGTTTCTGGAATTTCTGCTTTTTTTACTTTTATAATTAGGGATTTGGGATTTGTTTTATAAATTCATTTTTTATCTCATTCCTCCTCATTATTTTATATATCACAGAGTTTACTAATCTTTTGACTCTTTCATTGACTTTATCATCCACAGTCAAACAGTAAACTTGCATTTTTTGCTTAATCTGCTTCGTCCTCAACGTTTTATTCGAGGCCTAAAAAGTGTCATGCATGTTGTTTAAGGTCGATTGGAAATGTTGTCAATATGATGTGAGTTCAAGAAAAGAGTAAATACATTAAATAAAACATATATAGCTCACGTTAGAGTGATCAGGATTTTTGTTCGTGTTTCAGTCATTTTGATTATCAATAGTTTACACTCAGTTTTTCTGTCCTTGGTCACTTTTGCGCCAGAACCTCCACTAGTTCATTGTGTGATTTATTATTCATTTTATATACAAGTTAGAGATCACGCCTAATTCTTCGGTGTGTGTATCACAGCTTACTCCTATTTTTTTGTTTGTGTAAAATGAAGAAAGAAATTGATTTCGTCGCCTATTTACTACTTACTATGGCGACTGAACAATCAAATTATCACTAAATTTATTCCTTTTTCTACTTCTTCTTCCAAGTGCAGGATAACCCCAAGGGGGTTGTGGGTTTTTTCCTATCAATTGGAGCTTGCCCTTCACCACCCCATGGGGATGGTCTACAGGGTTCATAACTATCCCTCTTACTACCGGATGCCTACCTAGCCGATGCTTGGATCCAGCTCTACCCAAACTTTTCTGGTTCACCCGGTGATAAGCCGGAGAAGGTGAGGATGACGTTAAGTAATCATCAATGGCCGGGACAAAAAACATATAGCTGGTGTGGGATTTAATATAGCATATCCTGGGAGTTTGGTGTAATGTGAACAAATAATAAGAAAGAAAGGGCAGAGTTTCATGTTTTGCTTGTGTCACCTATTCCTTCCCTGAGCAAACTTATTATCATCATCAATCAAAGTGGAGGACAAGCTCATATGTTCAGTCCAAGAAGCTTAATTTCAACATCACGAGAGATTGTGATTCTCAAGGATGATGAGATCTATCTTTTCAATAAAAAAATTTCCCAAATTGATAGATAGATATACATGTGAACAACCAACTTAAAAGGTCTATTCTAGCCTTGAAAACAAAAAACTCCATCTGATTTTGAGTTTTTTCTTTTCTGAGTTTTCCATCTAAAAACACAGCATTCCTTAGAACCAAGAATATTGCAAGAAACCGTGAAAACATGGGCATTAAAATGCTATATGAACTGCAACACAAACATAGTTCAGCACTGTAGATTTTGATATGTTTTTTCTGCAATCCCTATTCTACTCCATCAAGATTGCACTATGCTGGTATATCTTCTCTTAAGAGGACATAAAAATGTTAGAAATTCATCCATCTAACTAGATTAATGAAACTCATTATAGATGACAAGAAACAACTCAATTAATGTCACTATTTTCATTTGCTCAAAAACCTACATCATGCATGTTATTCACCTTGACCACTAATCAAGGCGTATTTATTTTGCACAAAGATATGCTTTCCGCTCAAGCTACAAGTTTTTCTTCACTGGGTGTATTATTTATTTATTTTTTTGTACATTCGAAAACTAGTAATCTATATAAGAATTGAGCGTGAAAGGGCAACGCCCACCACATCATAAAACAACCACGTTTTGGCTTGCATCGGTGGTTCTTTCAACAAGTGGTGTCCACACGATAAAGCTGCACCAATAGATGCCATACAGTCGACAATAATATTATTTTTTGTTGTTGTTATGCACTCTTTCTAAGACTTAATATAAGCAATTTTTCCAACATATAGTGCATCTCTCAACTCTTAACTATTTAAAACTAATAATAATTATGCTCACAATTAAAGCAACAAATTTAGCACCAGATAATTGTCAGACCGAATTCCCAATTGCACATAAGTTTTGCATCGTTATTGATCCAATGAAATTAGGCCTGTGAGCGGGAAACAGTGCCAGATATATAGTTATTAATAATCATAATAATAAAATAATTAACTCTGTGTGTGTGTGTGTGTGTGAGAGAGAGAGAGAGAGAGAGATTATGACAAATATTAGATTTGTATTTTGCAGATCACCATGTTATGGGTTGATACTGAAGCACCGTTAATCACTAATTAATTCATTTTACTAGCTGCCTAATAAATAACAAAGATACTTTTCTCACTATTTTTTTTTTTCCTGGAATTTTACTTTTGGCTGTATTTTGTAGAGTATTTTATTGATTCGTGAGGAGTAGTGGCAATAATAGCATCCCTCAATTTCATTTTCTAGTACGCAATTTCTGCGGGTCCTAGGACACTGCCTTCCAATTAATCTGTCCATTTTACATTTTAATTCAAAATGATCCAGGATGTTAGAATAAATATCATAGCAATTAGTATAGCACCTTTTGAGATTCAACAGCATGCATTTTATAATAAATAAATACATATATATAACAAAAATTTGTATTAGACCGCAAATAGTTCATTTACATCAACCCAAATTTATGTTTATCTTGAATTCTAAATCCGTACCCATATTCTTCCTGAATTTTAAGTATTTAGGGGATCTAACCAAAGATATCCTTTCTCTCCATATATAGTCAACTTTATAAGGTATCTTTCTTTAATTTAAAGAGATTATTAAATGTAGCTAGATTAAACAGTATATTTTAAAATCTACATTTCAATTACTCTTTTTTTCGCATGATAAAAGTTGAGAGATTTGGAAAACTTTTAACTGATTTTGTAAACATGCATGCTTTACAAGTTGTTGATCTTTAGACGGGATAATGTTTAACACACACATACATTCATTTTAGGATTTTGTCCATACGAGCACTAAGAGTTGCTAGTTTAGTGGTGCAATAATTTTGATACAGATCATTCATTAGTACTAGTGTACTACTCAATGATAACGTATTTTAATTTATTGTTGCAGATCAGTAAAATAGTGGAAATAATACCTCATAAATTTCGGGAAAAATCAAACAAATACTTGGATATTTCTATTTCCTTAACAACTCAATCAAATATATACTTAAACGAGTAAAACTTTGAAAAAGAAAAAAAAAAAAGAAATTAATGAAAGCATGATCCAAATATTGTACTCCTATAATTTAATCAATTTAACCTAAATACGATGACAGATTGACACACTATTACTATTTACTACCTCCGATCCAGATACACTAAAATGGAAATTAGTAAATCCAAGAGTGTCTGTGTATGTGAGTACATGAGTACATGAAAGTTTTGTGAGATACACAAATTTAAATTAACTTATAGAAGAAGGTTATTTAATCTTTTTATGTGACGCATCTCAATATAGTACATAATTTGTTATGAGACCATGTAAAGTTAATTAGTGATGGAGTACCATAATTATAAATTACGAGTTGGAATAGAGATATAATTATGTTTAACTCTAAATCTCTAAAGAAAATTACAAGTCTGTATTATATGTAATGGAATCAAATAAGAAAAAAAGGACTGGGCACATAAAATATAGAGGAGTATAGAGGCCAGTTTACATTATGATTATAAAATCAAAGGGTAATATATAAAATTTCCCCTTTCTACATCACAAGTTTAGTATTAAAAAGAAAAAAAAAAAAA
>AYJT01047334.1:0-10358 GCA_001278415.1 Ocimum tenuiflorum
TTGTCATCCTTGGAGTTCTCTTCATCACTTTTGTAATTTTGTATGTATTCATCAATAGTTTCAGTAGATCTACACGTTTATTTGAATCATCAACACCATCATGCATCCCAATGTCTTGTGTACTAGTCGTCGCTTCACTGGTTGTTAATTTGACGTCATTTGGGATTCTATCACGCTCAATTGATGTAGGTTCCATGCCCAACTCCACATTTCCCCTACCAAAACCACCTTCTTGCATCTCAGAATTCAACCGTATTTGCAATTCCTGTACCGTCCATCCTCTAAATGATGGAAACGCTCGTTCTACTATTCTGGTAGAGTAAAACACTCTATCGACATACATAAGCTGCAAAGAATATAAACAAATTGTAAGCATTTTTTCCATATTAACCCAATTCATAAATAAAATTAATAAATTGTATACTTATAATCAATTGGAGTATAGGTCTTTTGAATTTAACATTCTGGTTTTTAATCCAAATACCATGATGGTACTTCAGTAAGTAAAGTACATGAGCACACCAATTGAAGTCTTTTATCTTGTTCGTATCACCGAGGTTTGCTAGTATTTTTCGTGAGATGTATCCATCAACTGAATGCTCGAATAAAGTCATCTCAACAAGTATCATGAAATTCCTGCAAAACCACTCGCCCCCATCTTTTGCTTGTATAACTGCATCGACCACTTCTTGCCTCAGAATTTTTGGCTTCCCCATGTGTTTCAACCATGCAGTTCGCATGGTGGACGACATTTTCTCTATTCTATGTTTCACTTCTACATTCCCCTTAGGGATCCCCATGCTCAACCATATATCGTGCCATGTAATCCGAATCGTATCACCTGAACCCATCATTATGTTGCATGTACGAGGATTGAAATTCAACAGACACCATTTTGCAATCTTTTTCGGGAGTTCTAGTATTTTCAACTTAAATAACCAACCAAATCCCATAGAGAAAACTGCTTCTCGTTGTGCCTCGGTCATAGATTCCATTGCGGTGACCAGCTTCTTCGGACTGCATCTGCACGAAACGTCCTTTTCCTTGGGTTTTTTTCTCTTGTGGTATGTCTTCCACAAAATGGCCCCCGTCATCTATAACATAACCATTCTTTTTCCATTTATAACCTAAGAGGCATGTGCATTAGGTTAAATGTATGTTCATACGAAACATGCATCACAATTACCACACAAAGTATTCTTTACTCTAAAAAAACCCAAATCATCATATTAATAATTAATCATGCATAATCAACTGTGCATATGCATTATTCCCATTAAACCACGTTATTGCTCAAAGTCCAAACGGTTATACGAATCTTGCATAAGACTTACCCCACCAAGCATGCATTAATAAAAACCCCTCAGATCATAACTCCACAACTAATCATGCATAAACCACTATGCAGATGCATAATTCGGAAAAAAACACATAATCGCTCAATGTCCTAAATGAACTCTGGCTACCCATACTTCAAAGTGAAATTTTTATAAAATTAGACTTCATAACTTCCCAACAAAATTTTTTTGCTACGAAATTGAATGCCAATCCATAATAGATATTGGTCCATTAACTAATTGGTTTAAATCTTTTCAAAATTATAATCAGATTAAATTTTTTTCCAATATTATAGGATACTGAAATTTCGTAGCCAAAACACCAAATTTCTGAAATATTCACCGGTTACTCTTTTTATCAGATTTTGAGATTTAAATAAAAGAATTATGCACTGAACAAAAAACCAAAACAAAATTATGCTATCCTTCATAAAAAACCATAGATATGTTTACTGTCACCGTTCGTTCATTATTTCATGCATAAAAAGAACCGCAGCCTTACCGGAAGACGAAGAAGGGTTCATGCATGTCTTCTGTTTCCCCATCATGCATGAAACAAAAAATATTTACTCCCGCAGAAAACTCAAATCGTCGATATGCACAAATCCGATGGCGAGTTCACCATTCAAATATATTGTTGGGGGCGGTTTCGTTTCAAGCATAAAATCTAGAGACTTTTTAGACGGCGGAGGTAAAATTAATTTGATTTGAAAGTGGGTGTTGTGCATAATCAATGCAATAACGTGTCAATAAATGTGGAATTATGAAGATATTGCCTTTAATTAGATGCATTGAGAATTACCATTTTACCCTATTATGCACACATTTCGCCCCAAAAATCGAGATGCATAATGCATACTTGCGATCAATCTGTGCTTTTCGTTTCAATAATTAATGGATAGAATTTGTTATTATTTATCACTTAAGATCTAATTATGTCATTATCACCACCATGTGTGCGTAGGATCGTATTTAGGAACTTAGTGTATTTCATGTGATAAATACTAATGAATCTCATCCATAGATCTGGCTTGATCAACAACTAGCATTAATCCTGTGTTTTTACCGTTCGTTATGCAGTCTGCCCCTTATGTGTTATGCAGAAATTCAATTTGCTATTATGCAGTGATAACACTGTTATGCAAAAACTCAGTTTGCTAATATGCAGTAATAACATATAATGTTATGTAGTTAATTCAAAATATATTACGTAAAATATAAAAACATATAAAATAGATTTTGAATTAACTGTATAATTTATGCATAATAGTGTTATCATTGAATTTGACCTGATATAATTTTTTAATACGATTTTATAATGATTAAATCTGAAATCGATGTAATTGAACTATTATTGCATATCCACAAAAACTACAATATAATACACTAATTTGTCTTTATTATGATGTAGAGATCTATGAACAAATGATATGAGAAAAGTCATTACATTCTTGTGAGGTAATGTTTAATCATAAAGCAATAATTGTATTTATATTTTATTTTGCAATGATGATAAATTAATGTTTATAAATTTTTAATATCTACATTCATCGATGGTCCCAAGTCGGTCCCAAGTCGGAGATAGTTGCTTCAGTTATAGTTTCTTCAGCTATACTCCAGCTACTATTGGTAACTAGGATTCAAATCAATACTTAGTGAAATATAAGTAACTGAAAGCTGTAAATGAGATATAATATTTATAGAGGTTCGGATATTAAAATTCTACGTCCTCTCTTCCTTCTCCATGAAGGGAATTCACTAATTTTTCTTGTACACGGTGTTTCAACACAGGTTACAATTCAGATTCTTCTCCAACGGGAAACTACCACCACTTTCGGTCGCGGGCCCTGCAGTCCTCTGAAGCTTTACTAGATCCAATCCTAGGCTTCCTAGGTTTGCGGGATGAAGGTTTTAGTTCTCTTAATGAACTTGATTATTTATGTGCACTTTGAGATTTTATGATTGCAGGGTTCGTTCTTCGTGGCTCAAAGTCGTTTTTTGCATCAAAGATATAATTTTTATTGTATAAATGTCATTTTGGTTTTGGTTTTTTGCATCACGAGAAAATTTGTGGTTAGATTTCAATTCCGATGTAAAATTAGGATGCAAATTTGATGTAATTTTATTTTATTATAAATCGGAGTACCAAAATCGAATCGACGGTGAAAAACAGAGCAGATAATGGCGATGGCACAACGGGCATGTGCATAGTGCGTGCACGTGGGCGGGCGGTGACGGTGGCATGGGGATGGTGCGGTGTGCGCCAGCGGCGGCGGCCGCCTGCGATCACAGCCGTGCATGGTAAATCGCATCGCGCGCGCGTTCATGAATCGCAAGCGGTTGCGTGCGGTGGCGGGCAGCGGCACTGCTGCGCTGACTGGCGAGGCTTGGACGGCCATTGGCCTGTTGCAAGGCAAGCTGGGCGACGGTGGTGGTGGTCAGCGGCAGTAAGTGTAATTGTAGGCGAAAAGATCTCCGTATGTTTTCGTCTTGGATAAGATTGAACAAGATTTGTATTTTCATAAATCCGTTATTTCCAAAATTAGTTTTAGAATAAATCTTGGATAATCTTGATTCACAATTATCTTTATCAATTTGAGATTTGGAAAGATTTATCCTTTTCTTAATAGATTTGATAAAGATATGTTTTCATCTCTCTCCTAATTCCTACGTGAATTAATTCCGTCATCCAAGTGGAATGGTCCCCAACACCAAATGAAATTGTCCCCTACATCAAAGGATTGGAGCATTCCCAACACCGTTGAAGATTTGTACTTTGCAAATCTTTGTAATAGATTAGGTCGGCTGGGACATACAGGTTTCCACAACTGGGCCATGAGAACAATTTATTTATTTAAATTTATTTATTGTTCTAAGCATGTTGTATGGATGGATTAATTTTATGCACTTGAGCATGTCGAGGATGGAAATTAAATTCATAATTTTGTGTGACTTGTATGATTTAATTTACTGTGATTAGGAGCATGCTAAGATTATTACGTATGATATAATTTTCTGCGAGCATATTTTCTGACATGCATTCTAGATAAACATGTGTAGGAATTACGTAGAACATGTGCATAAAAGAATCTTTTGAAGCAAAAAGACTAAGCGGTTTTTGAAAACATTATATTTAATTAAAATGTTGAGACCACCACAAATTGATCTCCATACAAAGTGATTAAGGGTTATGGTAAACTTCCATCCGCTTGGCTTACTTATAATTTTTAATCACAAGTTAGTTAGGTGTGATTTCAACAATAATGTTCATTATCATTTGAGTAGTGGGAGTTCTGCATATAAACGTCCATCTGCTTGGCTTACATGTGGAATTTTCATAAGTACTCTACAGAATGAAAAAGAACAAGATAACAAAGGAATTAAATTAGAAACTACATGGTCCGCGTGAGTTTGTCAATTCAAGTAATTTAATTCTTGAGTTAAATTTGTGGTCAATGCTTGGATATTGTATTAAGTTACAAACGACTGACAGTCATCCTGAATGACTGCCCTCTTGTAGAACTCCGTTATAAGGTCTGGGTAGAAACTTCTTGGTGCTGATGTGACAAACTGCAGCACGTCAGATCTCTGGAAATCCATCTCCAACTTCTCCACAGGATCTGGGTATTCGGTCTATTGCTTCTTTAGGAGGGGCAGATTGAGAATATTGTATTTCTCAATTTACATTTGCCGTCTCTCGGCATAGGTGAGTTCCCTTGCTCCAGATTTGGCAATGGAGACTAGAGTGGCAAGGGGGATGGCTTCTGGGATGTTTTGAGTAGATTGATCGAGTACGATAGATGCCATTTGGATGAACTTGGAAGGTTTGAGGGTTCGAATCTAAGGGTTTTGGGGATTTTCTGTATGAGGAGGGTTTGATTACAGATGATCGAAAGAATGATCATGCATGAAGATCTTCCTTATATAGTAATAGAGGAATCCCTTGACGACTAAGATTCATTCCTTGAGAACAAATCCAACAGACTCGATTGATTGTGATGAGATCATGTGGGGAGGCGGTTCGCGGCACATTCGGTCGTGTCAGACACTTTCCACGTGGTAGCTTCCAAGTGGATCTTCACTTCAGCTGGTCACAGTCGCATTTAATGCACATTTATGGTGTTTGAATTTTGAAATTAATACCCTACAACAATTATTCCCCCTTATTTAGTAAACTTTAATGACTGAGAGCTGGGACTCAGTCAATCATCCTTAGTTAATTAAATGCAATCTTCTCATGTTATCCACACAACTGAGAGCTTGGACTCAGTTGTCATCCTACCAAACACTAATTACCCCTTAAGTATGAGACTCCTCAGCACTAGGAGTTAGGACTTAGTTCGAGCCTTGTCAGCTGTGATAACGATAGCTGAATCAAGAACTTAGCCAAACTTGATATCCTATAGCTGAGAGCTAAGACTCAGCTCATGAACTCCTTACTAAGTAACGAACAATTGACCAGGTATCAGGTATCCCACTCAAAGTGATCAACCCGACAACTGACAGTATCCTCGGTCAATTCTTAGTGAGTCAGCTAAGAGCTAGGACTCAACTGACTGACTCCACTTGATAAAATATAACTGAGAGCTCGGACTCAGTTACCTTCCAGTTGTGGTTTTGAAAAATTGATAGCTGAGAGCTGGGACTCAGCTGACCTACAATTAGAAAAATTTCTTCAATTTTCTCTTTCAACTAGCATGTCTAGTTCCATTAGGCCCAGTTGTAAACACAACTCCTTGAATCTGGACTCCTGAAGTGGCTTTGTGAAGATATCTGCTAGCTGATCATCAGTCTTCACATAGGCAACCGATACATACTTATTTTCAACGTGATTGTGGATGAAATGATGTCGAATATCGATATGCTTTGTCTTTGAGTCATGAATTGGATTCTGCGTGATAGCTATGGCACTGTTGTTATTGCAAAATATTGGAAAAACTTCAGTTGGAACCTTGTAATCTCGCAGTTGTTGCGTAATTCAAAGCAATTGGGCACAACAGCTGCCTGCGGCTACATATTATGCTTCAGCAGTGGAGGTGGCAACTGAGTGTTGCTATTTGCTGAACCATGATATAAACTTGTGACCAAGGAATTGGCATATTCTGCTGGTGCTCTTTCTATCTACCCCACAACCTCCAAAATCTAAATCTGAGAACCCTTTCAGATCCAAACCATCATCTCTAGGATACCAAAATCCTAGAGTCTCAGTTCCTTTCAGATAACGAACAATCCTTGCAGCTGTATCCATGTGCGATTTCTTCGGATTGACTTGAAATCTCGCACATACTTCGACTGCATAGCTGATATCTAGCTTGCTGGTAGTCAGGTATAGTGGGCAATCGAATGATTCCTCTGTAATCTGTAGGATTTAATGGTTCTCCTTCTTCATCGAGTGTCAACTGGACACACGTGCTCATTGAAATCCTTGAAGTCTTTGTCTTGTCCAGGCAATATTTCTTGATCAGCTCCCGGGTATATTTCTACTGGTTAATGAAAATCCCTTCCGACATTTTCTTAACTTGAAGTCCCAAGAAATAGGACATTTTATCTACCATGCTCATTTAAAAGTTGTCTTGCAGCAACTGGATAAACCTTTCGCACATTACAGGGTTTCCTGAGCCAAAGATGATGTCATCCACGTAGATCTGTACAAATAGCATATTACCATCATCTTCAATGTGGAAGAGGGTTCTATCTATCATTCCTTTCTAGAATCCGTTCCTCAGCAGGAACTGAGACAAAGTCTCATACCAAGCTCTAAGAGCTTGCTTCAAGCCATAGAGGGCTTTCATTAACCAATAAACTTTGTTCCCTTGCTCAAAGCCCGGGGGATGTTCCACATACACTTTTTCGGTCAGCTCTCCATTCAGGAAGACACTCTTTATGCCCATTTGATAGACAATGAAGCTGTGGTGAGCTACACAGATTAAGAACAGTTTGATAGCCTCAATCCTTGCAACTGGTGCGAAGATCTCATCGAAATCAATTTCTTAATACTAAGCATACCCTTTGGCTACCAATCTGGCTTTTTTGTGGGTCACGATGCCATTTTCATCCCTTTTATTCTTGAAAATCCACTTGGTACCGATGACCTTCTGATGATTAGGCGGGTCTACTAGATACCATACATTATTGCGAACGAATTCTACAAGTTCCTCTTGCATTGCTGAGATCCAGTCGGATGATTGAGCTTCCTCCAGCTTGGAAGGCTCTATCGGGACAGGAAGCAGCTGAAAAAAGCTTCCCATGATCTTGTGTGAACTGGATCAGCTATGTCATCTAATATATCTTCAACTGGGTGATCTCTTTGCCAACGAGGTAATTTGATCACCTCAACTGGGATGAGCTGGGCATCTGAAGGATGAAGAACAACTGGAGTAGAAGAGTCAGCTGTAACAGGAACATCCACTAAGTTTTTGGATGAATCAAACTCCTCCATATCAGTTTTTCCTTCAAGAACTGGGGTTCCGGTGGTTTTGTCCATCATAGCTCTTTCGCCTAGAGTTGGGGTTCCAGTTGTTGCCTCAATCTCAGTTCTTTCTTGAAGAACTGCGGTTTCGGTGGCATTTTTATTCTCAGCTGATGATTCAGTTGGTTCCTTAGCTACGCTGAGTTGGAATGGAATTTGCTGCACTGCTTCGGTGCGATCTGGGGCTGGGTCTTCAATGTGAATTGAGGTTCTCCCTCCAACTGACTATGAAGTAACTGGCCCAAAAAAATCCATGTGAAGAAGCTCCAGAACGCGGGACGTGCTAGGCTCTATTGTTTTTCCTTTGAAGGATGCTTTTATCTGCTTTCTAAGTTTGCAGGCTTCGCAGACTCCTTCCTTCTTCATAACCTCAGCTGAAAATCCTTCTACCAAATCATGCTTGACCAAATAAGTGATTGTCTTAAAGTTCAGCTTATGCCAAAGCCAGCTGGTCGCTGTAGAACTTCGAGAAACTAGACAAAGAGGTTGAGCCGCCATTGTTCCAATCAACAATGTACAGTCTACCTTGTCTTATTCCTCTAAAAACTACTTCCTTGGAGACCTTATCCTTGATGTAGTATTCGTTCTTCGCGAATACTGTCTTATATTCATTTTCTCCAAGTTGGCTGATGCTCAATAGGTTGTGCTTGAGGTTTGAAACCAGTGAGACACCATTGAGGGTAACTCTGTTGATTTTGATTGTGCCTGAAGCAACTATCCTTCTTCTGGAGTTGTCCTCGAATATTACTGACAGTCCACTAACTGGAATAATATTTGTCATATTGTCCTTGTTCCAAGTCATATGCTCTGAACAACCATTGTCCAAAATCCAAACTTCATTATACCTTGGCGGATGGCTGCTATCTTCTGTGACCTACAATCGTAGAGAAGACGATTTAGGTACTCGTCTTACTTCGAGTACTGAGGAGTCAGTACATGTATGAACCCTTTCAGAGTCCATACTTGTTTGAATTTAATACCATGGACTTTTTTGCCAGCTTGTTTCACTATCTTCTTCTATTGCCTTTTGATAAGATGCACTCTATTGTGATGTTTTTTTTGTTAAGAAGTGTATTTGTGTGTGAGTTTTGCTTTGGAACTGATTTCCCAGCAAAACCTCGGGGAGTTGGCCCCAGATAGGTGTTGGCAGCTGCCTTGGACTTCTTGGGATTGAATCCCAGTCCAGGGAGGTGAGCCTTTCTTCCTTGTCAGCTTAACTCAGAATTTTTGAGTGTTTCTTGACTAGTAGAAGGCCTCCAGTCAGGTCTTCCTGAACTGTGATACCTTCAATTTGCTTTCGCATAGCTGGAAGGTCTCCAGTTAGGTTCCCTGAACTAGGTTGAGGAGGAGCTAGTGCCTTGGCTGACTGAGGTTTCCTCAGCTGTCCAGCCTTAGAAGGTGCAGCTGACTTCACAGTCAGCTAGACTTTCTTCAGTTGGGCAGTTTTGGAAACTACAAAAAAATGGCTTATAGTGGCAATAAAAGTTATCACTATAGATACGAATATTATCACTATATTATTTTAGTGGCAACATCATGCGTTGTCACAATGTCGTGACTATAGTGTTGTCATGGATCGTTTGTTACAAACAATAATCATCACTAAAGTGTTATTCTATAGTCACATGATTTTATTGTCACTAAAATATTATCATATATCAGCATGATTTTCTCGTCGCTAAAATATAACACACCATTGCGCGCACCCAAGCAGTCCATGCCAGCGCCCCCAAGCAGTCGAGCCTTCTTTCGAATTGCAGCAAAATTGTTAGGATTCAAACTCACAACAACTGAGCAATAGAGTTTAGAATTTCAACCACTGCACTAAATGATATTTTGATTATATATGAGATAATCTTATATTTATATTTGTTATTCATTTAAAGGTCAATATTTAATAATGTATTGAATTTAATAACAAAAATTGATTACTTTTAAATAAATAAAAGATAATTATTGTTTTACGTCTATTAATGTTTATTTGCTTTTGTCTATTAATGTTATTTGCTTTTGTTGATTTATTTTGGACTGTAACATTATCGCACTATATATATATAGTAAGATATATATAAGATAAATTTATGTGGTTACTGATGTATTTTTCGTTACATAATATTACTTTTAGAAACTTTAGTGTTGACAAATCATTGTAATTATAAAGATTTTTTATCACTCAAATATTATTGTAGTGACGATATATATTATATGAAATTATCTCAATATCTTTTTGTGATAGTAAAAATTATTGTCACCATAGGTGTATTTTTAGTTGCAAAATATTATTGTCACTAACTTTAGTGACGAAAAATACCGATAACATGTGAGATTGTCACAAATTATATTTTTTTGTGATAAAATAAATTATTTTCACTATACAATTACTTTTAGTCACGAAAAAATTGTTGTCATTAACTTTAGTGACAACACATAAAATTGTCACAAATTATTCTTTTTGTGACGAGAGCAATTATTGTCACTATATAAGTATTTTTTGAAACAATTTTAATTATCACAGAATTGTCGTCACTATAGGCAGTTTTTTTTTTTTTTTT
>AYJT01047387.1:0-22394 GCA_001278415.1 Ocimum tenuiflorum
TCGGTAGCGGTGGAGTGAATTTGTTGGTTCGAGAAATTGAAGTCTACGATTTATGGTGATCAAATGTTGTGTGGACGCGTGCAATTTTGGTTTATCGCAAACCGACAGCTATTTATGCGTCCAGATCTTAGGCCTCCCATATATTAAAATTTAATTATTAAATGTCCTAACCCTTGATTATTGCAAATAATAACCATAATAATTATAGAAATAACTGTGGATTTTCAACTCTTTGACTACACATTATGGAAAATTAATTGCACATGGAATTACTATCTACTCGAATCAAGGTAATGTGACATTTTATTTTTTTTTTCCAAATGGTTAAGTATTACTTTAAATCTCAATAGTTTTTTTTAAGGCAAATCCCAATATTTTAACTTTACTTAATCAAGGATGACAATCAAATTTCCTTCCAAATTTCATCGATCACGTCTATGAACCAAACTGAACCGTTTGAAATATTTGGTTTGGTTTTAAGTAGTGAGCAACCCTAAGTATCACAATATTAATAATTTAAGAAATTATAAAAGAACTAAAGTGACACTTTTTGATAAATTATCATTGCATGAACAACGTTTCTATTTTGAAAACTTTGCAGGATAAGTTTGAGCTAGATATTAAGCTAATTTGGACATAAAAACTAAGCTCTAAGATTAGATCGGCTCCAGTGAGTACTTAATTATACATTACCTAGGTCTCTACCGAAGTATGTACGGATTGTTTCATCTAATTTTTAATTAATTGTTATCGATTTTAAAGTTGTAATAATATATTTATTATATTCAATCAATGTTAGGGTGTGACTTCCAACTTTGAAGTTCCATTTTAGTCAAGTCAGAACAATCTAATTCTGTTGATTCTGACGTAGTTGCAAAATTAAATAATATGAATAATATAGATTGTGCAATTAGCGATTATTAAATGGGATCCTTTCAAAAAGTCTACTACGAGTGCATAATAGTATCACATATTTACAAAATTGCATGAGCACGATGGTTGGATGTCTTCGAAAAGGTTGTAATTTGATACATTCACTTATTCATCGGAGAACTTCCCGAATTCCCTTCATATGGTTTTATTTAGTATAATTTGCTTGTCCTGAACATTTGCTAAATCATTGTCAAGAACATAATTCAAGCAATACAGACTTCAGGTAAAATCAAATTTTATAAGCCTACACACCGAACAAAAAGTTCTACAAATTTGAAAGAAAAGTGATTTCCTACCTATTGTATTTATAATATGCTATATATAATATTGATAAGAGCTCATTGTCAAATAATTCTTATACGTATTGAATTTTTCTTTTTTTTAATAACACTGGTTGTTTTCGAGTAAACCCCACTTGAATTATTTGAAGTTCAAAGTTTTAAGGTTCTTTCTAGATTGTTTTAATTCTTCCAACACTTTGAAGACAAAACACTCTTATTTACTACCGCAAAGATCATATGTTGTGATTGATCTTGAATTTGATACGAGTATCACTTCTAATATTGAAGAGATATGACCTTTTAAATATTAAAAAGAATAAGAAGAAACACATTGATGTAATATGGGTTTGGCTTCAAATCATAGCATTCTTCAATAACAAGGCAATATTTTATTATATGTAAATGATACATTTTTTCAATACAAGTGGTAACCCAAAAATCCATTAGATGTAAATGTCCTAGGTCTGACCACTGCATAAATACTCAAAGGACACAATCCATGGACCTTGTGTTTGTGAGACTGATATTAGGTGCCATTTATACGAAGAAACATATTTTGCAATCAATAAAACATAATTTATTATAAGATATATATTGTTAGGTATGAAGTGAAGTATTGTACACAAAACCTCAGCTCCAACTTGTAAGCCCGAATTTTTTATAAACATGTTTTAGATGCACGACATGATAAATATGTAGCATATATAGGTTGTAATCTTTTATTCTAATATTAATAGATAAATAAATATATATCCGTTTAGTAATCAATCAATTTAAAATTTCTTATAGATAATTTATTGGCCTAATATTGCTCCCATATTTAGATATTACTGACGCTATTCGTATTGCTTCGTATCCATTTTATAATGTATGTTTCAATTTTCATCATTCGGATCGAAGGATGCCTTTAATTTGAGCAAATGATGCCGCGATCGGCAAACGGTGTTCTATAGGAGTATTCTTAAAATCAAAGTACCACGTTCGTACACCGACTACACTAGTTCTTTGTTTTAAAAAATAAACAACACTTCTTCTCAAAATAAAAAATAAATAAATAATACAACACTTGAATGCTCCACACTTGACAGTCATGAGATCATGCTAATCTTAAGCAATTAAAACTTTCTATAATTAACGGTCAATTACGACAGGCATTTTATGTCCACATCATCTCGAATTAATGTAGTTGTTTCATACAGCATATCGTCAATCTGTGGAACTATATTTTAATTATTAAAATTGATGAGAATCCAGCAAATAATTGATAGATAAAGTTTTAGTCAGAGGTCGAGGCTATACTAGATTTATTCAATCAGCCCAGCGGCGCAGCTTGACATTTTCTTTATGAATTTTGCCAGTTTTTAGTCGGTCGATATATCTAAATTGAATTTTATAATTGGTTTATTTTGTATATATGGGAAGGTCTCGGTGCAAATTTTGTTATAAACAACATGCAAACACAGACATGTATATCAAGTTGTAATGAGTGATGTCTTGCATAAATTTTACTTAATTATGTCGATCGAGTCTTGCTAATTCATGCGCCATATACTCAATTTATAATGTCAAAAAATCCGGTATTTATTAATTCGAGAGGTAGCCAAATACCTTATACCTTAGGTTAACTATAAATATAGGCGGTTCATTAGTCAATTGATAGGTAAATAGACGCATAACTGAGAGTGAAGCATAATTTAAATATAAGTTACTACACTCTCCGCGAAGTTATCCATGGATTTGGAGATAGCATCAACTTCGATACCCAATTAAAACCAAGTGCAAAATCTATATTGTTATGTGTGGGTCTACATGATCCTCCATCATTTTTGAATTTACAGTGGATTGATTTTTTTTAATATTAGCAAATTGTCAAATTCTATTCAATTGTGGTATTTAAACTCGTACAGACACGTCGTGCGAAAATTAGAAGGATGAAATTTCTCGTGATTAATAAAAGTAACGCAGTGATGTAGCCCGTAGATTATGGAGTAATTTGAATGATAGAATTAACTAGTTTAGAAGAAATGGACAAAATATATGGAGATGTAATTTATTGGTCCCCAGTTTTTGAAACTTGAAACATGACGAACCACCACAATTTGCCACGCCTACATATCAAACTTGGCCCCTCTTTCTTTATTATCTGTCGCCAAACCCAATTATTGTTATTTTTCTCTTCTTTTATTTTTACTAGTCTACCGTTTTTAATTAAAAAACCACTTTTATAAATTTAAAACGTAATTTGATTTATTTATTTTAAGAGAATTTACAAATTGAGCTGAACCCAACAGAGCCATGTTCACAATCGATATCATAAATTAAAACTCCAACTTGATTCTGTATGAATCTTAACTTTCTTATTTTGTTTGGGACTCGTGTGAAATTAATTCTATAACCGAGTGAGAAATAAAAACATAATTTTTTTTAAGTTCATTGGGTCGAGATTGGGCATATATCCATGTAATTAATTGAAGAAATTCAAACGTTTTTATGTTTAAAATTCTTACTTTTAATGATTGCATTTCAACTTTTAAATTCTGTCAAATTAGAGACTTAACTGTTGTGCGTTTAGACCATAATTCAATAACATGAAATTTCATGCCAAATTTCAAAATCCGATCTAAACTAATACGAAAACAATTCAAGGAAATTTTATGTGGCTATTCATATTACTCACATAATTATATACACCCGCACGAGTCTCATAGATGAATATGAATGTGATGGACACTTCTCACAACACACCAAAGAATTTTCCGATAATTCATATATATATATATACATGAAAATGGCGTCAAATCAGCGTAGAATTTGAAAATATTAAAAACTAGAGACGTGTGGGCGGGAGTGAAGAGCATGGCATATGGGGAAGCTGTATCGACAGAGAAAATACATCTAATTTGTTGTTCTCATTATTTAATTTCATGTAGGATTGTGGCCTTGTGGGGCAAACATAGGCTGCCTTCACCCTCTAGTCTAGACCTTTCTCACGCCTTATAATTGAGGCACTACCTATTCTATTAAAAGATAAAAGTATGGTGCTGTTATTATATTAATTCAAATTTAATTTAGTTTTCAAATTATCATATAATATATGAAATTAAAACTCATTTATTTTCTTTAATTTAAAATACATTATGCCCATTTTTATTTTAAAAATTATGAACAAAAATAAAAAGAGTTCTTTCTTATACTAACAATAACATTAATATGAGATATTATGCATGTGTGCGTAGATTGGATTAAAAATGAAAGAATTATGATCGCTTGAAATTTGGAGCAATCTTGGTAATATTTGTTATGACGTCAACTATTTTATCGTTTAATGATAAAATTGATATAAAGGATCCTGTGTAGCAAATTTAGATTGTCTAACAACTGACAACCTTTATGATTGAAATAATGCTATTGTTCATTTGAACTAAAATAAAGTGCTGATCATATCTTAGGTAATAACGATTTCCCAAGAACACCAATGACCAAACTATAATGATTTGCATAAAACATGATACTATACTACAATTTATATTAAAATAGATACTGGATTTTATTTTTAAAATGGGAGACACTGCAAAAATAAGAATATTTAATGACGAAAATATTAGTTAGGTACTAAATAATTAATGTGCAGCTTTCATTCAAGACGTGTATCGATAAGTCCTGTATCTGCATATATACTCAATATGCAAATCAAACAATAATGTAAATCGCACTTTACTAGTCATGTGATGCAAATTGGATTTATTGAGGCACACCACTAAGCTTCACATTTTCTGCATGCTACCTCACAAACACTCCCAAATTTTTTTCCTAATTTTTTATAGCTTCCACAAATCTAACCACATCATTTTATAACCAAAAATCTCTCTCATTGCCCGAATAGTAGTGAAAATTAGTCGAAATTTAATACATCCAAGTATGACTACCGATGGCTAAAGAACTTTGGAAGAACTTGCATTAAAAAAACACTGACTGAATGACAGAAAAATCCTTCGCTAATTGGTGTGTCTTGATTCAAAGAATTTTTAAATGTTATGATTAATTTAAATTCCAACTATTACAAAAGTGGTGTATAATCGCAAGTTAAGTAAATGGTTGTGTTTTTTGTTTTTGATTAAGCCGTTAGTGTATAAATCTTTTAATCAAATATAAGGTGTCATTCTTAAGGTATTATTATTCCCTCTAAAGCCAAAGTATAGTATTTCCTGATTATATTATTGAAAAAATTAATTTAATGTATTATTTTAAAAACAAATAGTGGAATACTGGGTTTGGTTCACGTTTGAACTATATTATGTCGTATTGTCATCTTTTTGCTTTTGAATGTTGAACAAATTGGTCATTCATTACCGCTTTAATGATTGCTAGCATCCCGTTTTTGCATACCATTAATATTAATTAATCATTACATAAGAATATAAATAGTGAAAATGCACTGGGGCAACCCACTCCTACATTTTTATATTAATAAATTACGGCTTTTGTATGTTTGGTTACTCGTAAAGTTATACTAAACTAATCGTGTAACAAATTCGAATTATAGATACATGGGAGCTAATCAAATGTTAATACTCCTTTAGCGTGTTAAACGAGAAAGAATCTCGCTCTTTCATTTTGTGGATCAAACAATCAAGACTTAATTTTTTCCGTCTAGCATTATACAATCAAAATCTAACATTATCGGATTTTTAGAGATAATTATGGAAATATGTATAATATTCATTTTTTCACTCTCATCTCCCCTCTACAATTCCTTAAAATTTTGAACGATTGTCACTCCTCAATTTAAATTATTTTTTCGCATATTATATATCAAATTAAAGGTAATTTCATAAGTTTTCAAACAAAATCCATATTGAATATGTTTGCTTGATAAACTCGGACAAAAAATAATAAATACAGTTCTTTTTCTTTCATTTAATGCATTCCATAATAATTTGATAGGTTGTGCATTACACCTCACAAATATTCCATTATACGTCATAAAATCTTCATTATATACATAATCATTATAACTCAAATATTGCATTATAAGTCACAAATTCTTCATTATATACATAAACAAAAATAAAATTCACAAACATATATATTATTTTCAAATAAAATTCACATTATATGCAAAATACGTGCATATATTAAAATTATTGTGCATTATATGCATAATCATATGCATTATATTCAAATTCATTGTGCATTATAATCACAAACTTATCATTATACTCTTATAATTTCACATTATTGTTAAACATATTATTCATTATAATCACAGTGCTTTATAAACTAGTTTAAAACTCGAATTAGAGAATATGTATGGAAACTCAACATGATATAATAGATATAATACATAATTTATCTAAATATAATACATAATTTTGTGTTTATAATAGAATACATGTAAAATAAAAACTGATTGACACATAAGCTAAAACCTAAATATGATATAATAAGTATAATGAACAATATATATAGTATAATGCATAATATGTATGAGAATAATGCAGAATGTTGTGGCTATAATGCGATCTGAACTGGAAATGCTGTTAGATGTGTAAAAGTGAAAAATAAAATACCCTTTTACCCTTCAATTCACAATAAAATGCCTATAATGCAATACGAGATTTTTTAAACTGGACCGTTAATTTTCATAAATAAAGGGTCCAGATTCATTTTTATTTAGTATGCTAATTGTATTTAACACCATATCAACAACCATAAATCTATGATAGGATTCAAACTGTATCCTAATAAATTCTACTTAACGATGGAAAAATAAACTAGATCATTAAGAGTTAAAATTAAATAAAAAGTAATAAAAATACAAAGTGCCATACGTTTTGCGGAAATGTAATAGCTAATCCAAACTAGATTTTGATGGTATCTTGATCATTACAAGAAAAGCTACCGCATATTGTTATATAGTTAACTCGAGATAATTATAATATTAACCTCACCGCCTTTTATCGCAAAAAAAAAAATCCTTATGATATCCATATTATAAATTATAGTTTTAAGTATATGAATCGATCAGACATGAAAGAATTTTATTTATCTATTCAAATAAAATGTGGTAAACGTTGTGATACAGCATTTTGTATCACCAATCATATTATTATAAACAGATGATGTGATCAAAGGTTTTGAATTATATTAGATATATCCCACCTCAATACTTTATATAAAACTCAATCGGCATGGGACTTCAATGCATAGATATTCTTTTTGAATTTTTATTTTTGGTCAAAACTGATTATTTGAAATTTTGAGTGCTTGTGTGCATGATCTATCATAGTGTTCCAATCTATTTATATATTTTTTTAGCTTTTAATGATTGCTAATTGTATCTTGTTTATCTACCAACCCTTAAATTGATGTAATTAAAAATAGCATGTCATTAGCTTATAGTTGAATTAAAACTTCATTAATTATTGTCGTATCTCATTAGCGAAAACTACAGCAAGGAGGAGCTGTTACTTGGTATTACTCCATTTAACTCTTTTGGTCCTTTTCACCTAAAAACCCCAAAAATGGACAAACACATTAAATTAGGATACTGCTCCATATTATATGAAGGATTAAATTATCATTTGGAGACTGACATCTCAATTGTAATTATTATGTCAATCGAAAAAATCACATTTAATATCTCATATGTATGAGTAACTTTCAATAATCATGAATTGAAATTTATCTTTAAATAAATTTATGTCCAGTCTTTTAAACATTTTAACAAATGTGTCATGATGACGAATTTCATTATGACATGAAGTTTCAAAATTGGAATACATAAAATTAGTCATATTATTCCACGTATAATTCTAAAGTCTTACACGCGCTTTTATGTACTTAGATTTTGTCATCAAGATCGAACCGTTAAAATCAACAATAATTCAATTATTCATGAGGATTGATTATTTATAAAAAAGTATAGAATAGTTTACTCTATACTTTCATGGATTATGGGTTTCGAAATATCTTGAGTTATAAATTTGTGTTAAAATTTGGGATAACTAAGATATAAATTCTCTTAGGAATTTGGGATTGCTTAGATGATATTAACTATTTCTTTTCTTTTAATTAACCGTTTAACCATCATAACAAACATAACACTTCTGATGCGGGTGTCATAATTCATAGTAATTGGATCAGTCGGGGTCTCAGCTATGAGTTGATTGACACTTACTTAATTTTAAATTATCTTTTTATAATTTGAGTAAAGTAACATTAATAGTTAATATATTTCCACATCATTCAACGAGTCCAATTATATATAGAAAAATAATCACCTCCTTAATTTTCATATAGTTATAAGCCGTAGAACAATTGAAAAAACGATCATTTGAGAAACTAATGTGAAACAAAAATGATAGACAAAGCAAGCTTGATGTCATTTTAAAAAAAAATCAAAATTCTAGATATAAATAGATAGAAGTAACCGAGTTAGTTTACTACTTGTTCAAGAGCAACGGGCCAACATTATTCTTGGTGGACTTGTTATGCTTCATATGAGTTCAATCACACAGCGGGAAGGTCCCCGATTCCCAACACCTACAGTGCGTATAATATTAAAGTTAGATCGATAAAGGTTCTGACCATCTGTCATTACCACTACAGGGGAATTAGATCAAGAAGGAAATATGGGGAATTTTGCGATACATCATGGGGAATTATTCACATAGTGAATCGAACTTAAGAAACAACTGAAAAGGCATGTAAATATGTAATCCTATGAACTATATTTTCTACCGTAACATTTACTTAAATATGGAGTAATCAGGAAACTCATTATACCACGAAAAGAAGCATGTCGGATGAATGTGACATGCATATATAAGTTATAACAGAATGGCGAGTAATAGAAGATTTCAAGAGAAAAATATCATGAGTTTGAATGATATCAACATTTTGACTAAATCGTTCTAAATAAAACCTTCTGTTTTATTTGCTATGTATTCTAAGAGGGACAATTGTGTTAGAATCAAAATCACACTTTTCTGTACTGCCCAAATGATTCAATATACACAAAAACCACTTCTTTCGGCTTCGCACATGAAATCAAATTTGTTTCTATTTATTTATTTATTATTTTGCATTATTAAACTCATAAAGGAATCGGCCTAAGATGTCGACTATTAATAATCTAATTCGTCGCGCGGACAGTGTCATCTGCTTCCTTTACGGTTCAATTCCTCCAAAAAAAAGAAAACGCAAAATGTTATAATCCAACTCACCCAAATTGGAGAAAACACCCAACGTTTTGATGTTTTTTTTTTCAATATAAAAAATTCAATGCAAAACTATATAATAAATTAGACCATTACTATTTACTATGCCATTGTTTATTTCCGAGTCCCTTAACTTTTTAGCTTGGAGAGTAGAAACCTCAAAAATTGAATAAAAAATCATACGACTATTCAAAGTAAAGTTCAGAAGCAAAGTCAAAAAAAATAATATTCAAACAACCTTCCAATCACAGCAACAATAATAATAATAATAATATGAAAATGACATAACAAATAACTTAAAAAAAAGAGGCAAAAAAATAAAAAATAAAAAACTACCTGCAGTAAGCAGTGACAGGCTTGGAAATATCGGTGACAACTACCGAGTCCACGACTTTCTCCTGAGTTTTACGGATGTCCGGGTTGATCGTCTCCGCCCTCACCACCACCATCCGTCGCCGCTGCTTCGCCAGTCCTCCGCGCGCCGCAGGAGACGGCGGCATAAGCGTTGCAGAAAAGAGACGACGCCACAGTATGGATGATTGGAGAGAGAGAGGTAGTAGTGTTTGTTGTGAGAGAGATAACAAGGGCTTTAGGAGTTATGTAGTTTTGTAGGTAATTAACTTGTGGTGGACACGCTCCATGTTACGCGGACCGTGTTTTACGAGATCTTAATCCCAAGTTAATCTTTGAGTGAGATGGTCCATAAAAAAATTGAACTGTTTTTTTCAGTTGTGATCTACTTGAACTTTTATTTAGCGGAGTTTTGTTGATTAAATGGGTAAATTTGAGAATAGCAATCTCATTTACTAAAGATTTGTTATAAATTTACATGTTTCCACCGGACCAAGAGGGAATATGGCTCAACTATGATGCAATGAAAGTTGCACTGCCCCGATCTCTTTGCTTATCATTTCCTTGAAAAAAAAAGTATTAAGTATCTTACATAGTATCACTTACAAATATTCAATTTAAGAATAATAAATTAATTTATACATTTTTTTTTTCTATAATATGATTTGTGATTATGACTCCTTTGGGCCGGTGGCCCAACTGGTCTTTCACTCATGGCGATTGACGAAGACTTTCTATTTTTATCTCTCTCTCTCTCACACGCACGCACAGCATCGAGCTGCGGAGAAAGAGGAGAGTGAATGGCGAAGGTTCGATGCCAGAGAATAGGATGCGAGGCAGCGTTTTCCGAAGACGACAATCCCGACGGCTCCTGTACTTATCATGATGCTGTGCGCACACCTCTCTCCTCCCTATCGATCACTTTATCCACTGCTCATCTGTTGTTCCATCATCGTAGTTTAGCTCATCACTTGAGAGTTCGATTCTTCTTGTTGATATTCTGCTGTGATGCAGCGCAGGATATTAGACTTTTTTTATTATTAGATGATCCGAACAACTCTGCTTGTTGAATGCTGCTATTTTGCCCGTTTTCCTAGAGGATAATGATCGGATGTGATTGCTGGCCATTTTGTTTCTGTGTTGGCGAAAATATTCATCATGATCTGCTCGTAGGCTGTATTGCTTTGTTTAAATACACTATTATCATCTAACAGTGCGCAAGCTTAAGGCATGCCATATATGTGATTTTACAAAAGAGGGGACTGCGCTCGCGTGTGAGTTGATCTTGTGATGCTTCCCTGAATTTGAGCAGACAGTATCAGATATATATTTAGGGTTGTGATTGTGATAGTTATATGTAAATAACTGATTCTCAATGTAATCACTAATCAGTAGTCAAATAACGTATATCTAGTAAATATCCTGACATGTCAGCACCGGTATCATTTTTAACAAATTGGATAATTGTAACGCCTCCCGCTTTCTTGTCTTGTCTGCTTGATACATTATCATTATTTTACTTGTTTATTACCTGTATAACTTGTACTCCTTTAATTTCTTTTGTATTGATCATTTCTAAGCTTTGTTCTACAAAATACTTCCCTTTTTATACGAACTCGACTTGCTAATTTTATTGTGTTGGGTGTTTCCTGTTGATGGGATTTGGCGGTGGAAGCTGCTGAAGGATGGGTCTTGGTCTTCCTAGACGTGTAGAGTATATCTTTTTAGCAATCAATATTTAGGGTATCTGATTGCAGTTTTATTACTTTCTGATGGCAGTATTCTCCCATTTGATCACATAAAAATATCACTTAGTCTGCCTTTCATCTTATTTACATTTTACAGCTATGTTTGTCTATTATTCATCTAGACTTTGATTTGTATCTTACTGGAAGTACAGCTTTATCCCCTTTCTATTGGTACTTATGCTCACTAATTGACTTTATCATTTGATGCATGGCTTATATTACATGCTGCGGGATCCATTTTAATACAGGGTGTAAGTTGCATATTGTTTCTGATTTAAGTATCATCTTTCAGTTAATGATGTCCCGTTATTACTCCTGAAACTAATGGCAATATTTTCTCTCTTCCAGCCCCTGTTTCATGATGGGATGAAAGAATGGAGCTGTTGCAAGAAAAGGAGTCATGATTTTAATTTATTTTTGCAAATTCCCGGGTATATATCTTGCCTTTTATCCAAACCATGTTTCCTTCTCTCGTTTATGTCGAGAATATTGGGGCTTTATTCCAATTACAAATGAGTTTGAACCAGTGCTTCTCCGGCTTCAAAAATTTTTAAAGGCTTACTGAGGTCTGGGGAATAGGTTTTCACTGACGTAGTCTAAAGCGATTTTATACTGCTGATGTCTGGAATATATCAATAGGACTTGTGTTTGAGGCAGCCACTTATATTATGTTGTACCTAGTGTGTTATCTGTTCTTCAGAGTGTATAATATTTCCCCTGATAAAGATGCCAAACGACATCAAATAAGTTTTTATGTCTGTGAGCAAGCTTTTGTTTGTGCTTATACACTCTCCTTGAGTCAAAGCTGATTGCTATTGATATATGAAGTTGCAAGACAGGAAAACACACAACTGAAAAACCCGTGCTTCCAAAGGCAGCTGCAGCTTCAAGGCAGCCAGTTTCTGCTCCAACAGCCACGACCAATTTGTCAGGAAAAGATGCCTGTCCTAGGTGCCGCCAAGGATTCTTCTGTTCTGACCATGGTAACTATCTTATCTGTTGGATCTGTTCTTGATGAACTAATATGATTCTACTATTCATTAAACGAAATATGCAAGTTGCCAGAAACAAAAGACTTTAATATACTTGCATAGCCATGAGTTACAAATGCTATATGGGCATTACAAACCTAAATGGTTGAATTCCTTACTTTCATTGTCTTTTTACTCTTAACAGGACAAACCAAAGAAATTAACCCAAAATTGGTCGCGAGTGCAAATATTGGAAGTACTACGGATATTCAAGAGCCAAAACCACCTGAACCAAATAGATTTGTTGATATAAACCAACCTCAGATCTGTAAAAATAAGGGATGTGGAAAAATTTTTAAGGAGAAGGATAACCATGATACGGCATGCAGTTACCATCCTGGCCCGGCTGTCTTCCACGACAGAATGAGAGGGGTAAGATGCAGTTTGCTTTGGCCTCTCCCCTAATCATGAATCCTACTTTTCCACAAACTTGTTTAGATCCATTGGCTACAGAATTGACTTTGTTCATTATTGATGGTGTTGCAGTGGAAATGCTGCGAGGTTCACGTAAAAGAATTCGATGAATTCATGGAAATACTTCCATGTGCAAAGGGATGGCATAATGCTGATCCAGCATCATGACAAAGGCTTGAGACTATGAAGTTTGAAAGGTGCCTCTTTCTTAATGGATATGTGATGTGAACATTTTCTGTAGTTAATCATCATGTACCATTTTCTTAATGTTCAAGTGAAAACTCCAACCCTGCATGTTTTTGTTTTCTTGTATTTTTATTCTTGTGCAAAATGTACAGTGCATGGATAGTTTGCAAAGAAAGGAAACTAGTTCCCCGCCCACCAGCCTAAATAAAGGCGCCATCAGTAGACCTTTTTCATATCATCAATTAGCATTCTGGTGGTTAAAGAATTGCTGGAATCATGGTTTTGGAAATGATGGTTAAGGCGCATGCATGCCTCAGAAAAATTCTCCACGTGGAGTAAATTTTGCTCAGCAACATACATTGCACTCTCCCCGACAATATCATTTATAGTAAATTTTTTCAAATTTCAGGTGGAAAATCACCCATTACAAGATGCGGATTGATTTTTAATTGTCCTACAGTTGTATTACTAAAATTCACATTTTTCTAATCATGTCTTTGATCGGGAATTGGCCCTTCTTAATTTGAGTCAATTTGTAACACAACAACTTGTATATCACCTGTTCAGAATTCCAAGATTCAATGACAACAACTAAACACTAGTATATATCAAATTTCTTTTGAAGGTACTGACCGGTTTATTAACAACTGCCCCAAAACCGTCACTTCTCTACATTACTTCTCTTTCTTCATCAAAGCTTTAAAAGAGTAAAAATAACAAACACTCCAGAAACAGACTAGGGAAACATTGTATTAAGAATAACATCACACTTAGTTTTGGGGATCATCTACTCCACTGACTAAATTACAACACGCCCTTGTAACAAAATCGTCTACGACACAATTAAACTGAAGCTTGCCTGTGTACTCGAAAAGAAACATTAAACAGCAAACTTTCCTACGACAGGGTGTGTTAGCAATGGAACTATCCGCTGTAATCTCCTTCAGAAAACTTATTCTCTGGGTAGAAAACTGCCACAACTTCATTCCCCCCAAATTTCCTCCCATTCAACCCTTGTCGAGCTTTTACAGCGCTGTCGGTGTCGGAGTATTCTAGGAAGACCTATGTATCAACAGTTGCAAACAATGAGCCAAGACAGACAAGTTGTAAATATAAGAGAAAAGAAGCTTACAGCAGGCATCATTGTAAGCATTACTTGCAAAAATATCTTATTCATCGTTTTCAGAATTTTCATTACTTGGTGCTAGGCACTGTATAGGCAGTCTAGATGCTGATATTTATTTTGGTGATATTTTTACTTTCTAAAAGCTTTAAAAAGTTAAAGAAATTTTTCAAAAATGTAAGACATTGTTCTTCAACTATTTTATTGATTTTGTTCTGTTGGTTCATGTGATCATTTTTTTAAAGTTCAAAAAATCTGTTTGAGATGTTTGGGTAAATATTAATCTGATTTTGCTTTGGCTAGGTTGCTTATTGGTTTTGTTTGAAAATTGATTTTCACTAGCACTAACCGAGCGCCTGATTGGCAACTGGTGATATTTTCAACCTTGGTTATGAGTCAAATAGAAGATTGCCAAACACTAACCTTTCCCACACCCGGTCCATGTTCTCCAGTGGAAAGTGGACGTGGGATTATCACGTTCACCAATGTACCTGCAAATTTCAATTGAAAAGGGTGGGATTAGTGTGTCAGCAACACCAGAAGGACTTGAGAAGGCTGCAATGAATGACTTGGTATGACAAGTATTGACAAAAACAGAGTTGAAATTTGAAAACTAAGTGTGTCAGCGACACAAGCCAAAAAGGCACAGCAGAGGCTGTTGTGCAAATCATTGCCGCACATTTATATATTCTCTTTTTTTTATTATTCATTTTTAAGGGTGCAATATTGCCCAGAAGAGCAGAGGATCCTATTCCACGAGTAAACATAAAAAGTTTTTTGTGTGTATACACTGTTTAGCAGAAAAACAACTTGAGAAGACTGCAATGAATTATTTGATATGACAAAATAGAAAGGTAAGACTTTGAGGCAGAAGAGTTTTAGATACTAACCGAACTTCCCACATTCGGTTCTCATGTCTTCAACTATATCTTCATAATCCTCATCATCCTTCAGCTCATCCGGAGTGACTACATTTGTTAAGCAAACAACCTTTGTAGGTGGTGCCATATTAGGTGCTAACATGAGTCTCTGCAAAGAAAAACAATGAATTTAAATAAACCACACTGAAGTACTATGATATTCAACTAAAGGAGAGTAAGTAACACAAGTCAAATTAGACTAAGATAAACCATTAAAGCACGAGTAACGAGTCATACAAATTATATTCAAGTGAAGGAGATAAAGTAACAAGAGTCAAATTACCTGTAAAGCTATTTGTTGTTGTGCATGCAACAGCACACTCTCCTGCTCGGGCTTGGGTTGTATTGTGCCCTGATTAGCCCGCCTGACAGTGAGCGTTTTATCACCCATCTTTATCCCATTAAGAGCTGCACAAGCAATATCCGTAACAGATAAATCCTGGTAGACACAAAATGCATAGCCTTTGGAGTTCCCGGTTTCTCTATCTTTAACCAGATCAAAACCCCGAAGTGGTCCAAAAGATTCCAGCAGCTCTCTTATCTGTGATTCTGTGAAATAATACGGCAAACCACCAACAAATATGCGGTCAGGACCCTCAAGCCCTCCAGCAGATCCAGGTGTCAAACCAACAGCTCCAAGATTCAGGTTGGGATTAGGTTGGCTGGGGCCTAGAGTGGCAGCAAGTGAGGGGTTATAGTCACTTGGTCTTCTCACTTTAACTGGGGCACCCTGAAAAACAAAGGGTATAGTTTCAAGAGAGTACGACCTGTATGCATTGGCATCATAAACCAGCAAAAGATAAAAGAGAGGTGAGTAAATCTCAAATTATATTCTAATTAGATGCAGTTGATACCTCAAAAATAATGCCATCTAAAGCCATAGCATTGCTAGCCTCTTCAACTGATCTCATCTCAACAAAAGCAAATTTCTTCTCATGGTTAATGTAAACATTAACCACAGCATCTCCTGGATAATAGAAAAAAGAACAGTATGAATCATCATTCATAACATTACTCAAAAATATAGATGGCCAAGGATTTAAAGCAGTGTAAAGATTTACCTGGACCAGCAGTATTTCCTCCAATTGCAGACATAACATGACTAAAGAAAGTTGCCACAGACTGCCACAAAAACAAAGAAAGTAAAGATTTAGCTGTCAACAGTATAATATGGAAAAATAAAATGATCTACGGATAAAGAACAAAGTAGTACCTGTTCATTAGCAGTTGGTGGAAGTCCACCAACATAGACCCTGCGAGCATGTCTGGTAGCCTGACAAAACAGAATTTCTATAACAAATCCATTCGATTTTCAGATAAAACGCATATTACATAAAGTGTGTAAGAGAACCTGCTGAGTCATTGCCTGCACAGGCATTACAGGAAGCCCTCCAAACTGCAATCAAGTTTAAAATAAATCTTGGGAAGCTATATCAAAAGGCTAAAATAAATATTAGGGAAAAAGGAAGAGAACCTGTCCACTTGCCAGAGGCAACATGTTGGGAAACATTCCGGGAATGGCGGGGCTGGTTCCCGGCAACTGACCTGTAAACCATTCACCAAGTTACATCTAACATAAAAAAGCTGAAGCATCTACTCTTTTAAGTTACAGAAACAACAGTTGATATAGTTAATAGGTTCTCTTTGATTATATTCCAAATATAGGCTAAGTATCAATTTACAATTGAACTCTGATGAAAACATCATCTACTTGAAATATTGTAAAAGCTACCAACATGCATCCTGGTTAGAGATGGACAAGACCTGTATTCATTCTTCCTTGTACATAAAAGCTACAGAAGTCGGCTCACGCCCATTGTCAGCACAGTGGGGCTAGTGGCCCAACATTGCCTTCTTAGAACATAACATAGCACATACAAAACAAACAAACAAACACAAAACACAACAAGAAACCAAAAACTCTCTCAGTTTACATCACTAAGCAGATAATTAAATAAAAACGGAACTGTCAATTTTAGGGACTAGTACTCCAAATTGTGATGTGCGATTGAAGGACCGAGTACGCTTACCAACATGAAACCATTTTTTTGATACGACCATTCCACACTATGTCACAACAAAGAAAATGTAATAGTTATCATATAAAATAAAATGTAGTATAATTGTTTAGCTGTACCTGGAAGAACAGCACCAGCATTTGGAAGCAATGCAGCAGGGGGTGCCATGTCAAAACCACTCATCCTTTTGCTGCAGAGTATAATGTTAAAAGAAAAGACGAGAAACTATGTGGTGGTAACGGTCAAGAAGTTAGACCAAGTAAAATACTATGGATTAACCCCATATTAACAAGTTTTGCTATTATACAGGTACATCAATGAAGAAACATAGACATTGCCAGATCTACTTGAAAAAATTCTTCAAATGTATTGCACAGAAAAAACTGATTTCAAATATAGGTTATGAGTGATCCAAAAGTGTAATAACTCGGAATCTAAGCCAGGTATATACAGCTCAAGTCTCTAACCTTGTCAGCCAAATGCATGATTGCTTTTATTTATTACAAAAGACATTAGATGCCAGCCATGCTATCCATTAAACAGGTGTTAGATACCAGATGTACTATAGAAATTTAATGACACACACCAACCACCGGAGATATGTGGAAGGTTTCTTTCTTATATAGAACAAGATTTCACTATGCATCTCAATCAGCAGAAATTAAAAATAGTATAATTAGAGTTCACAAGCAATCAGAAGTTAGTTAATGCATTTTTTTTTGCTCCATCAAAGGCTCAATATAAATTTCGAAATCAAGAAACAATATGCTGCAAATTTTTTACTGGTTTCCTCTGCACATTATCACAGTCAACAATGTTTCTCAAATCACAAGATACAAAATAGAAGTGCTATCACAAACTACCTTTTGGAGCGTGAACGAGACCGTTCTGGTGACCATGACCTAGACCTGTGCTCGGATCTTGCCCTAGAACGAGATCTAGATTCATGCTTGTGCCTTTCCTCTCTATCTCTGTCATAGTCTCTCTGCCTGAAACAGAAAATTTTACCATTAGCAGTAATGACCTGTTGCTATTGCAGATAGAGGACACAAAAAATTGCCCTTTTTAACACCTGTCAGAATCTCGGTGTCGGTAGTAGTCATCATCATCTTCCCTATCTCTTGTCCTCTCCCTTCTGTCACTACGGTCTCTGTGGCGATCTCGATGATGACGATCACGATCCTTATCCCTCTCCCTATCTTTATCCCTATCCCTATCCCTATCCCTATCCCTGTCCCGCTCCCGATCCTTATCCCTGCCCCTGTCCTTGTCCCTATCCCTATCTTTATCTCGAACTCTTTCCCTCTCCCTGTCTCTGCTTCTTGAGGATTCCCTCTCCCTGTCTTTTGCATGTTCACGAGACTCATGCTGCAAAATTGTAAGATACATGTTACACCAAAACATACTAAATTGAAGATAACACAGAGACAACAGACAAGGAGATGTGTTTTTCAAAAAATGTCATTCTACTCATTTCAATGAATACAAAATTGGGAAATAGATTAATTACACAACGCTAAATCACATATTCTAGCACGGTTAACTTATATGGATAAAATATAAAAAAAATACGATGTTAAATATATTTGTGAATCACAATGCCAGACAAGGTCTTAATCATTGCACTACCTGTGATTCATAAGCCACCTAAAGTTACTAGCGACAAATTTGCATCCACTCAGAGCAAACCAATAACAATATAAAAACACATCTCCGAATGGGTAATCGCAAACAGTACTCAAGAAGTATCATTATTAGAGTGCATAAAATGTGGCTGGTTAAAACTTGTTCTTTGTTGTGCACTTACAACATAAAAAATCCATCAAAACAGAAAATATGTGAATTGCCAAACAAATATCTTAATTGTATTTCCAAAACTGCTGACCTTGGATCCAGTACTTGATGACCCTTTGTGAGCTTTCTCCTGCATTTCTGCTGCTTCCGGTGAATCCGCATGAGATGGAGAAAGTGAATTTCCATCTTCCACGCGAGTTGTCATCTTATGACCGTTAGGGCCTGGGGGATGGGAAACAATATCATGCATAGTGACTACTGAATCCTTAGCAACGCAACCAACTCTAATTGAAAACGTGAATTCAAATAGAGAAAGTTACACCATTACTAATTCTAAAGCTCCAATCTTTATGTCGGACAACAGGTCAATGAAGCTCATCACATAATCATGGGCAGACCACTAAGAACTATTTCACTACACTAAAAATTGCATACCTTCTAGTTTGACTTGTAATATGGTTTTATGAATTCCTAAAAATCGACATTCTGATATACAAAGTAGAACACTCTCTGAATCAAAAAAATAAAGAGTTAATCAACCTAACCACACTGGTCAAATCCCAATCAGTTAGCACATCAAACGACCAACAAATCGTGTACAACCATAACGCTAGAGAATTATATTTCAATATGAAAACTGGTAGCGTTGCCAACTTGTCATTTCTCAAATCCAGTAAACTAAGAAGGAGCCGCCTCTTTGAGCCGTCGTGAAGTTAAGGAGAAGATAAAATAAAAAAAGCTTAGACCTACCACGTAAAAATTGAAATAGCATTCAATGTCATTAAATAACAACAAATCGATTGGGGGAATAGAAACAGAGAGAAAGATGAGTACAGTATGGGAGAGCGGATCTGCAGATTATCGGAACCTAAATCGCCGTTCGAATCCAAATATGTGTGCGTTGGGGGAACCCTACTTTTCCCTGGAGCAAGGGTTTTATCGAGTGCAATGAAATCTATTTGTAGTTGTACTGCTGCAGATAGATTATCACACATATATGCTAGCAGTTCCCGTTTTAAAATTAAAAATTAAAATATATTGTTTTACAATAAAACTAAATTTGTATTCATATAATAATCACTCTGGATAACAACACAATTAGGATCTGATTGTAAGTTTGTGACCAACATCCCGGAAAAATGAACTCATCACATTGTGCGTCATGTATTGACTGAAAATGCAGTTAATAGCGTGGAGGGTTACTGTGTAGTGTATACATACATAAATTTTTCTTTTTTATGTATACTTCATTATATGACATAATTCCGGAATGCATCACAACAAAATGGTTAACTTGCATTTTTATTCATTTTTCTTTCATGTGAATATGTGCAATTGTCAATTAGAATTTTGTTTGAAGGATAATAAAGTTATTTTTAATTAGATATGTGAAAAAAAAATTGTTTAAATTTAGTGAGATATTTATTTAAAATTTTGAGAAATTTTAAATATGAGAAAACCAGAGAAGATATCAAATGAGAAGAGAGAGAGAAAAATTGAATAAATTTTTGTTTATGTTTATTATATATTTAGAAAATTCATACAATTTGCTACATATTTAGAAAATTTGGATGAATGATATTTGATTTTAAATTTTTCTTTTGAAAAAGAGTTATTAGCGCACTCCTAATATTATATATTTATTCAGTGTACTAGTAAGTATACGTTATACTTATATTGTGTACTTGTATAACAAGCATAGTTCACAAAATAAAAAAGGTATAATCGAAATAGTATCATGTGTTATATATAGAAAATTACGTTTTGTTCAATATTATGTCGTTTTTGTTCTATGCTCATGAAACATTACGCGACACCATCAGGATCTTATTTTTGTACAATATGTATGATTCACAAAACGAAAAAAGGCATATCAAAATATTTTTGTTTAATACTATATGTTTCTTTGTTCAATATCTATGTTTGTATTATTATAATAATTCTTCGACAAGAAAGCACGTGTACAACATTCTAATAAGTTGATGAGTAATGTAGAGAGAACCATAGGTTATATTTGGATAATTAAATTTATATTACTCTCACTTGATTCTGACTTGATCAGAAACAAATATAATGAACTGATGTAAAAAAATAAAATAAAAGTCCAAAAATTGGATGGAATTGAGCTACTGCATGCTTCGACTGTTGATTCCGTATTCAAACTCGCTTTGATCTGTCATGCTCACTTTGCTAATCACAATATATTAAGAAACTCCTACGCGATTTTAGTGGATATCCAAGCTTCTACAAGTAAAAATTCAACGTTGAAATTAGGTTTCAAAACCCACACATCAAACGAGCTAGTAGATACAATTAATACTTTTTATTATACTAGCAAGGATTACGTGTAAAATTGCGTAGTGGCTTTGTATTTTAAAATAATGGAATTATAAAGTTATAATAAAACTCTATAAGAAGTAAGCAACAAATTTTTTGAAAGTTAAAATACTACTTATGGGAAAACAAAATTGATATAAAATATATTGTTTTAATAATTTACATTGCGAATTTAAATTATATTAATATTTTGAAGTTTATTAATGATGCAAACATGTATTTTTCATTGAATCAAAGTTGATAATTAAATATTAGACCCTATTGATGATGTAGAAAATGAATCATAGGATCATATATATGCGTAATCGATAAAGACATCTTCTTGGTAAGAGAATTGCGATTTGTGTTTCTAAATCGTATATTATGTTATTTTCTTTCGTGTGTGTCTGTTAAGTTGTATATAATAGTGTATTTTTATGTAATATGTTGTGTACTTGTGCAAAAATACACAACTCAGAACGTATAAATGCACAATATACAACGTAATATTTGAAAAATTGTAGGTGATTACATTTGTTAGGTCTCTTTTCTTTTGTAAGCTACTCTAAAATTGCATAAAATTTTGAATTAATATATTTTAGTTTAATACTATATTAAAAATAATTTTATGTTCTTTCTTACAGAATCATAATAGAAAATGAAATCTTAGCCCCAAAATCAATATGATATATGTTGAAATTTTTCTCTTTTTTAAATTTTGTAGTAGTGTTTATTTTATAAATGATGTTTGCTACTTTTCAAGTATCATCTACAAAACATACAAACATCAAAATTAAAAAAGGAAAATATCTTAACCGTAAATCTTATCAATCATATGTCTCAAATACATTCTTATTTTCTATAAGAGAATTTTTTATATAGAATCATGATCATTTCTCTCTACACACACGTATATGGAGTTATTCAAATATTAATAGCTTATCATCGTAATAAATAAGAATAAATCTTAATCTTCTTTTTTTTCCAAATAAAAGACTAAGGTTTAATAATTTTCTTATACACTATCGGCCAAATATCTAGCATTCTCGAATTTTAA
>AYJT01047417.1:0-13234 GCA_001278415.1 Ocimum tenuiflorum
CTTAGGCCAATCTCACATTAGAATTACTTTTCTTGATAAGATTCTTTACTAATTTAGCAACAATAAAAATCGATCTGAAGTGTAGAAATATATATTTCGGCACAACCGGTTTGAAAAAAATGGATATGTTCCTTAAAGAAAGTGTGAAAAATTAAAAAAATAAAAAATATCTTCAGCGTAAATTGTCAGTGGACGTGGGTCGTGCTGGGCCCGAATTTGATGTAAATGGCCGGGCCCATTTTGGTCCATCTTGCCAGTGGTCCCGGGCCGTGGTGAGCCTCATTCTTGGGGAGCCTGATCGGGCTAGACCGGGCCGGTCCACTTGACACCTATAACTATAACTAATCTGTTAAGGGGTTTTTTGCTTGTCCTTTAGGAAATTTCCTCTCGTTCCATTATTCAGTCCCTTTCTCTTAATAGAACAAACGAACCCAGCAGATTAATTACCAATAAACACTCTTGAAAATCCCATAGAATACTTCAACTTTTTATTAGTTCTCAATCAGGCTCCAAAATAAGAAGAAAGCTATTGTTCATTTTCTAATTCAGTTTCCTAACTAACACGAATAGAAGCTTCAAAGATGTGAACATGCAAGACATATAGAAGTCTTGAGAAGAAAAGGAATAGATAATAAATATTGAGAGGTATATATACCACAACGAAATTTACAAATTAAAAGGAGAGATTGTATAATTCCAACTGAATAGAAAGGTTTGAACATTTGAAGATTTTGCTTACACTGGATAGATCAAATTAAATGGAAAGTGATAGTATAAGCATTAATTCTGTCAGAAATCAAAAGCCACACTGTAGATGTAATAAAGACTTCAGTAACCATAACCTTTTCAAGCCAACTCACGTTGAGACAATAAAAATCTATATATCCAAAATGGCCTCTTTTGCTATGAAGTCATAGATCGTTCTCATAGAATTCTCTTTCTTTCTTACTCTAGTCTTTTCTCTCTCTGCATGTATCACGTGTACACTTATGGTATTTTCATTGGTTGCATGATTGAGTTGTGGTAAAAAGTAATATATTACAATAAAAAAAAATCAAAATTCCAGTGCAAGTTGCAGAACTCATGATGACTCAATGCCTTTTCATCTGTATATATTACCACAAATTCTGACAGAATATGATAATCCTTCGCATGATTATTATGCATCAATGTCAAGCCTATTCGGATAGATACATGATACAAAAATTTCAAATTGGACATGGATAATCCGTTATCATGTTGGATTGGATATAGATAAGAGTAATTCTACATGTAGTCTGCCATCATTTTACTCTTCACATTCACAGCCCCTTGATATTAAAAAATTGAAATTCAATTATTGAATATCCATTTTACCCTCGTAAAAACCATAACTATTTTGTTCTTCAACCCCTCAAAATACACCCATAGTTTTTTGTTCCGTCCACTTCCTCCATAAATCAAATTAAGAAAAATAAAATTCGAAAGTCAAATTAGTTCACCACCTCCACAGAACTCCGACACAGCACACTCCACATCTAGACTCACCCTCAAGCAGAAATTCCAACACAAAAGCTACACCACGTACGAGGTACGAGGTTGTCGCCGTGGCACTGCGTTTGCACGGCCGGAAGCTGCCCGGAGATCAGCAAACCAAGCTACAAATCCCAGTCTGCGGCTGTCACTGTTGCCGCGTTTCTTCGGCGAAATGGATTCGAGCCATTGGATTTCGCAGTGGCGAAAGTGCATGAGGCGCTGGCGCGAATGGACGATGAGTATTTGGAGCTGCAGCTGCCGAGTATCTACGTCATCAGTTTAGACACCGGAACAAGTCTCAGAGAGAAACGTGAGGTGCCCTAATTTTTGGGGAAGCCGGTCTACGTGAAGAGCAAAAGTTTGTTGATGGCTGATTATGAAAGTGAAGGGAGTTTTGGGACAAAGAAAATGGACGACTAAGCCATCGTATAAAGCAGGAGATGAAGACGACTTGGATTCGACCGGCGCAAGGCACCGGCAGCAGAGGCGGTGGTGTGCCTAAGGGTGGAAATCGGACAGGCGGGCCTTGGCCTGTTATCTATGATAAGTTTTGAAGCACGCCTGCCTTTTTAGTTAAGGGTGATTTTATTTAAAAACCCCAAATTTCTTACTGTAGCCTCCATTTTAATTTAAAATATAAATATTTTTTGGATATACTTTTATACCCTTTATCTATTACCTACAGCCCCAACTATTTTACATTATTAGTTGTTCTTCACCGTGCCTCTCCAAATCTCAGCAACCCATTTTTATCCCAATTAATTTTCATCAAACCAAACCAACAATTAAGGCAACCCATCAAATAAAACTCCACAATTTCACAAAGTAGAGTGATTGCATCCTCTTCCGCTTAGGAATCAGTAAAGATTAGGCGGAATTTTTTTTTGAAGAATTGCAAAACAAGGTAATAGTGAAGCTTTGGGGGAGGAGTTTCCAAAAAGAATTTATCTACCTTGTTAAGGAAAGAAGTTGCCTAGTTTCTACTGGGAATCAAATGGTTTAGAAATGAAGAAGACGAATAGTGTGTCTATTCTTTTTGTGAGAACTTGAAAATTCATATAACTCAAAATCATAGACAAAGTCCAGTTTCATACACAAAAATCTTCACTAATCAAACTACATAGGAAAACAACCAATGTATGCCGAAAAAATATCTCCCACTGAAAACCTGAGTTTGGAGAAGAAAAAACCATTCTTTCTGGTCTTGAACCTCTCTTCAAGCCTAGCTTTAACCTCTCTGCAACGGTGATGAGGTCCTTCAAATCCACGTCGAGCATGTGTTGCGTGGGCAGTCACGCCATCGAAGAAACAGTGGTCGTAGGGGCGGTCACAAGTGCCATCGTCAAAGTTCTTGTTGATGGTGGTTTTGTGGCCACTGCAGGAGGACCACCGCCTGGTTCGGAAAACAAATGGCCTTTTTGTTGAAGGGGAAATAAATGATTTATATGGACAAAAGTGTACATTCACATAATACTTACTTTTTAATTTAAATTGGGGGCTGTAGAAAGAGGGCTCTATATAAAATTACCCTTTAGTTAAATAGGCCGGACTTTCAGCCTTCTAACCTATTTAAGCCTATCAAATGCGAAAGTCTATTTAAGTTTATGTAACAAAAGCCTTTTTGAGCCTATGTAATGCAAAATTCTTATTTTACTTGTTAAAATCAATAAATTAACAAACTCGATATATATCTAACAACAAATACAAGGTCAAAATAAACACAAATGATAATATACAAATTTTAACAAAATCCAACCAATAATAAAAACTGAATTCATCCACAATTGAAATTATTTGCAAAGGACTGAACCATCCAAGCTTCTCAAATCTTAAACAAATACAACTCAAAAAATTCAAAATACAATCACCAATCTTGAAGCTTATCTCTTGTTCTTTCTTAAACTCCTAGAAAAACATATAAATTAGATATAAAATCCACTGATGACATAAAGAATTTGTGGACTGCCAAACAAAAAAAATAAGCTCCAGAGTAATTACTTTTGGCAATAAATTCTTTCTTATAAGCTCTAGAGTTAAAATGCTTCTCATCCAACAAGTTCTTCCTACAAAATTTGAACTTTCTTGTAGTACAAAACAATCAAGCAATGAAAAATAATTTATTTTTTTTTATAAATGGAACATACATGAAAAGGGGCTACTGGAATTGAAAATGCACGTTGTATTATAGATCTACTTTGATTAATTGTGATGGTTTCAGAAAATAAGGATTTGCACCACAAGATTCTTCTAGCACGATCATGAAATTGATATAGAATATGAAGATAAATATCACATATCATGTGGCCCGACTAAAACTTCTGCAATTCACATTATATATGATAGTTGAACATTACATATTAAAAATTCATTTTAAATTGATGTGGGCAAGAGACGAGAGGAAAGAGGCGAAAGATGAAAAAAATACAACCACGAGAGAAGAGACAACAAATCCGGCAATGGCGAGGGAAGAGTAGCGGTGTAGCGAGAAATATGGTGTGGGCAAGAGACGAGAGGAAAGAGGTGTGACAAATCCGGCACCGACGAGGGAAGAGGCGGCGTAGCAGAGAAGAGATAGGGTTGGGGGCTTGGGGCACACCCACTCAAGCTGAAAATGTCTCCAATCTCCATTAGGGTTTAGAAATTAGAAGTACATGTATTCTAATTTTAAATTACAATTATAATATTTTTAAATAAAAAAAATATTAAATAAGAAATATATTAAATTATTTATTAATATATTAATATTTAAGTAGACCGGTCAGTTGGGCCTAACACGCCTACATTAATGCGTTGGCCTGAGCCTATTTTGTTATATAGGCTTCATAAAAAGGCCTGAGCTTGGCCATATTATTAAACAGGTCGGGCCAGGCCAAACCAAACGTAGACCAGGCCTAAAGCCCCTGTCGGATAGCCCGACTTATTTCGACCCTAGTGACGACGGAGGAGATGGGGATGGTTTTGTTCATGGGATGGAAGAGGAAGAGAGTGAATTGGCAGGGTTTTGGATAAATTTCTGCAAGGGTAAAAGTAGAAATTTAATTATCTTATTTGAATCAAATAATATTGGGCTTCTTCTTGTGGAATCATGTAAAGCTGATAAAAATCATATTAATTTTGTATTTGTGTCCATATTTAAGTTTATCGATCAAATTCAAATTCACGTCAAATACTCCTTTAGTAGATCTAATACAGTTTAGACACAATTTATAAAATATCGACACGGTAAGGATTGAGTCAGATCCTTAACGAATCGAATACTAATTTGACTTTATCGAATTGGATCATTAACGAATCCGATCTGCATCCCTACTATATACACTTCAAATAATATATTTGTTTTCTTAGTATATACATATATGTAATTGTACTTTTAAAATATATATACATATAATTATATTTCAAAATATACTTATCTCTTTACGCGTAAATCTTAATTTTAAATATCTTGGTACGTCATTATCCACGTATATTATTAATAAGTGACATTGGATGATATTAGTGAGCATCTCGGACGTGACAAGACGATTGGATGCGAAGATGGAATAATATCCACATGCAATTTACATATAAATGGCTTGCAGTTTTCATGCACGTGGAATTTTTTGATTTAAAGAGAACCTTCTTACACTGTATAATATGCGACGTGTAATACGATTTGTACGGACACTATAATCTTTGATCTATTCAGATATTCATTTTCTGTGATTTCTTAATTTCTAGGTTCTAAAATTCGAATCTGAAGATTAATTGAGGAGGTTGATGAGTAAGCTTATCATAAATATCTTTTCTTTCAGAATAGATTAGTCTATTCTTGAAATTGAGCCCATTGAATCCATTATATAGAGGCTTTTAATCTTAGGGCAATAGTGCATTATGATCTATTATGTTTATAATATATATAATAATCATTTGTGTGAGAATTGAATTTGTTCATTGCGCCCAACAAAGAATCTAATGGTACAGTTTACCATCACTCGCAAAGTGGCTCGTGACCCCTTCTATAAATCATATTCCCCTTAATTTGCCCTACTTTTATATTATAAAATTTATTGCCTTTTTTTATAATATATACTTTTACAATATTCTTATTCAATCACTGCAGGGTTTTTTCAACTTTCATAATATTCAATTAAATCACGTTTCGAAACATGTCGATATACTTAAGCGGAAAAGTAAAGGAAAATATTCCAGCATTTCAAAAAAGTAATAAAGTAAAATAAAATAAAATAAGCCCCCTTTCTAGTTTTGTCCATTGATCAAAATTCCACCGCTACTTACATAAGTAATGGCACATCAAGATATTTCATCATCTAACGATCGATCATATCCTTCCAACTATATATACACCTTCAAATAATCCCAAATTTCTTAACAAACACATACATTATACCTTTCACAATATCTCTCTAAAAAATAGGGAAAAAAATTTATTGAGGTGAAATTAAGATGGAAAGTGTGAGGCAAGTAGTAGCTGGGAGTCCAGTGGTGATATTCAGCAAGAGTGGGTGTTGCATGTCACACGCAATAGTAATGTTGATACGCGGTTTTGGGGCTAGCCCATCAGTGCATGAGCTCGATCGCCATCCAAAAGGAGTTCAAATGGAGAAGGCTTTGATCAAACTAGGGTGCAACCCTAGTGTACCGGCCGTGTTTGTGGGGGAGGAGTTTCTTGGTGGTTCGAACGAGATTATGAGCCTCAATATTAAAGGGAAGCTTAAGCCCTTGCTCATCAAGGCTAATGCTATATGGATGTAGTCTGGACTACAACAAATAGCATTAGTAGTATTATGAAGAGGCCCTCTTTTTTGTTGTGTATGGGCAATTAGGGAAGTTTAAATTTCAATTTAATCTTAAAAGGTTGTCTCTAACTAAGAGTACAAGTGGTTAAGGTATTTTGCGTGTGTACAATAAGTCATCGGTGCAAGTTACGTTGAGGACATCTAGGTGAAATTTAGTACTTATGTATTCTAATTAAAAAAAAAAAGGTTCAATTCATGTTTGAAATCGTTCATCCACACTCACTTCTACCGAAGATGTGGGATGCTTAGGAATTTTCTTGTCCCAATATATTTGAAGTATGCAATCAGCTTAATTACTGTGGGATTTCCCCTTACACTTTTATGTTACACTCCATATTGTATATGTCTTTTTATTATTTTAAATAAAAAATAATATAAATGAAATATGCAACACAAAATATAATACCAAAGTGTAACAGATGATTTGCATCATAGACTTAATATCTTAATAGGAAAAGATGGGAGCTAATGCTGGAATCACTCCCATGGATTCCCCGATGTTAGCATATGCCATTACCAAATGTTGATCACTTGAAAGCACTAGAGCATATTCTCTGCTATTTAGAATTGGCACCTTGATACAGTTCAAGAACTGCAGTAATGAAATCTGGACTTAAATCAGGACTTTCAACAAGCAATTAGTAGGCAAGAAGCTATTAATCAAGATATTCATCAAAATAGGCCAAAAAGAAAATATACGAAGCCCACTAGATATATGGATTGATTAGAACTGTCAATTCACTTCATAGTATACATCGCTTTTGGATTAGGATTATGTTTTTTTTTATTTATTTATTTTTTATGTTTTTAGTATTTTAGTTGGCAACTTTTATTCTTAGAGGATTAGAAATTGGTTGCCCTAAGGAATAGTAGTGCTTGTTCTATTATGATTAGTTCTCTATTTAATTTGAGTCGTTTCTAGTTTCTGCAAGCAATCAATAAATTTTCTTTCAATTAAATTTGCATTGGGATTTTCAGATTTTTCGCCTACTATCATACAGGAAATCGAATCGTCTTAAAGTAAGTTGGTGTGATGGATTCGAATCTAAAACAGGTTCGTTTCTGACACACAGTTGTGCATAGTGATCAATAATCATGATCATATATAATAGGATCAAATGCTTTTCAGATGATGATTGGGCAGGGATAAACTAAAGATTATGGCTAAATTTGTTAATATAGTGGGTTATGGCCAAATTTGTTAAAGAGATAGTATGAGTTGCTAAGTTGCTAACTTGCTCAACAAAGTGTGCCAGCTTGAATCAGAAATATCAACAATTACTTAACAATTAAATAGCTAAATGTTTAAGGAGATTTAACAATCAAACTAAGAAAAATTTAAATGATCACGATTAATAATCCATTAATTTAAAAAGTAACACATGCCAAATCTGACAATATTACAAAACAAATATACTTAATTAATAAATGATACAATCAGCGCATCGGCATTAAATAAATGATCAACAATCAAATAGATAATAATATTTTTTTTTATAATCTTCTAAGTCGACACAACATTAGAGCTGCCAGGTGTTTCTGATGTGGATGCATCTCTTTCTATTGTCACAACTGCTCTAGCCTATAAATCACAAAAATCAAAGAATAAATAATACTTGAAAATATTTTAAAGGAACTTTTTTATTTATTGTTTATTGTATATTTTTTTAGTATAGATTTTTCCTCCAATATTTTGGTGTGTAAAATCAAAGATAACGTCTAATTAAACAGATATAATATAATCAACGGCTTAAGATGAAAAAGAAAAAGTCATACCACAACTCTCATCTCTGGCACTTGTCCATCATTATTCTTTTCTGAAAGATCATATAAATTAATGGAATTAATTATATATTGCGATATCGACAGACTGTGACTGTAATTTGTGTTATTGTGTATATGTGTGCCAATAATGGGAGAAAAAAAGAAAATGAAAGCTAAACAGAAGTTTTAAGAAAATATATTATTAATTACCACTTTTGCTGCCACGAGATACAATCTCAAGAAGATTGACTAAGCCTTTCTTCATGCTTTCCACAATATTCACCATTTTCCTTTCCTTTTCTTTTAGTGTGTGTGTTTGAGAGAGAGAGAGATATGAATTTTTGTATGGCTGCTAAATTGGTAATGAGTTCGATGGAGAAAAATTGTGAGCTGAAGATGGTTTTATACATCAGAAAAGGTAATTTCAGCACAACGTGTCTGATATTATTTTTTCCACTATTAAAAAGATGCAATTAAACAAAATATATAACAATAGCTGCACCTTTACGACAATCATAAAATAATTTATTCTCACATCCATGTGGTATGTATTAATATCATGTTTATTTAGCGCACTTTTTCTTATCAATAAAGGTCATACCGTGTAGTACTTTTTCTTGTCAATAATGTACATAAAATGTGTGCGAATATAATAAAAAGCCAAATAAAATAAATGAAATTCAAACTGAAAACAATGATATTCAAAGCATAAACGTCAGCGATTTTATTATTGTTGTTATTATTATTATTATTATTATTATTGTAAAACCTTCTTGAATATTATTACTGTTGTTCGTGCAGAGAGAGAGAGAGTCAGAGAGAATCTTTGTCCACATTCGTATAAACATATTAGACAATAGATACGATTGTCAGTCTGACTTGTTTTATTAAATACAGTAAAAACCTCGTTCTTGTTTTTATTATTATCCACGTTGTTCGTGCAAGAATTTTTAAAGAGTAATGTTTTCCAAAACTCGGGAGTTGATTATATAGGGAATTAATTGTATCGTCTACATTTACGACCAAATTAAACCAGTTTTATCCATGCCTTTTGACCAACGATATAATAGGAAAATCATGGGATATCTTTACACTTACGATGAGATAAGTTTTATGTATGTAGTTCCATCAATATTATGTGTATGTAGTAAATTGTGTTTGATAAATTTTGGTTTATTAATCAATAATTAGGGATTATTAAACAACCATTAGAGTTTTAGCATAATTAGGGTTTGTATGATTAATACGAAGAATTCATCTAACTCATTAAATGGCCTGATAGAAGACATCATCTAAATATACGGATTGCAATTCGTAAAGAACATGGGATGGTTATGAAACTTGTGATATCATAGAAAATAGTGTATACATAATTCCGATTCACATATTATAAAATATTGGAATTGAGGTTATGATTTCTCAAGTTTTGAGTTACAAATTCGACTCGATATGAGTGGACATGATAATCTGTAGTGGATGGACAGACCTTTTTTCCGATTACTTTATCGTTGCGTTTTACCATATTAATCAACCAAAGAGAAATTTATTGAAGTTTAGCACATGTGGTGAGCATGAAGTGCAAGGGATACCTAGATGGAAACTGTTTTATATAATGCTCTTGTATTAGAGAATTTCATTGCAATCAAGGAAAACTCTTGTTAGTAATACTTGCTAGTCCAAATCTTACAAGATTAAATGTGGTTGTGAGTTATGATTTAACAAATTACTTGGCATTGATTTTTGCGTATATAATGGAACTATTCAACCCCGTTGCATATATATTAGTTATTCGAAATTTTGTTACCACTTGATGATATTATATTCTCCCGATTTGACACTATTAGTGCATTGCTGAAAAAGATTGCGGTGATCGTTATAGTGTCCACATCGCGATGACATCTATATGATGATGATCCTGTTGTGATAAAATAACAGAACAAGCTTTCACTAACATCTATTTCACTTCCATGATTCATCTTTGATTTTCAAATGTTAACGCAATTATCATCGCAATTTACTGTGCCCACTTATATCTTACTTGTTGTGGGTGACGACGGTGCCACCTTAATTACTTTGAGAAAATGTGTTTCTAAATCCATTAAGGATATAATTTATAAAGTTTCAAGTATTCTAGCACAAGATTTCAAATTAATCAAGAGGCACAAATCTGAAATATCAGCAATATAAATACTTGAAAGGCTTGTGTTTAAGAAGATTTACTAAATAAAAATTAAAAGCTTGAAGAGTAGTGATTCATTAAGTACAAACGTGTGAAATGACTCAAATCTGATACTATTACAAAACAGAGATGATTAATAACTGAAATAATAGAGATGAGAAATTACAGCAGAATAAAAAATTGACCGAGTATCGGATAAATATATAAATTTAACTTCTCCTTTGTAAGTTGCCTTCTAAGTTGATACAACATTAGAGCCACCAGGCTCTTCTATATTTTCCTCTCTTTCTATCGTCAGTTGCGCTCTTGCCTGTGATTGTGAATCACATAATAAAAGAATAAATAACACTAGAAAGAGGAAATATATATAATTAAGCTGCCAAAGATTAAGAAAATAAAAAGAATCCAGTCATACCACAACTTTCAGGTCCGGTGCTTCTCCCTCAGCTGAAACACTGAATGAATTAATTAATGAAAAAGAAAATGAAAATGAAAAGAAAAAAGGAAATGATGTATAATTACCAGTTTTGCTGCCACGAGATACAATTTCAACAAGCTTGGCCAAGCCTTTCTTCATGCTGTCTACAATGTTCACCATTTTCCCTTTTGCTTCCGAGAGAGACAGTTTGATTCCATGAAGGAGTATTTATACATCAAAATAAGCTTCACTCAGCGTCACGTGTCATATTTTTCTTATTTAAAAAAGTGCCGTTGTTATTATGATCACATTTATTTTTCTTGAAATATACATGTGCGTGCCCGACTACATTGACAAATTATAAAATAATTTAGTTTCACATTCATGTCATATATATATACACACACACACATATATATATGTTTAAAAAGAATAATATATTGATGCTTGTCAATAATGTACACAAAATATGTATTAAAGAATAAATAGCCAAATTAAAAGAATGGATATTATTTACTTACAAAATTATGTATAAATTTTTACTTATGTAGTAAAATAAGATAGGCGAAAAATTCTATAATAAATAAGTAGATTTATATATCATACAATGTTTGAAATTATGCGATGAAATATCCGAATCCAAATTGTGTTGTCTTTTTACTCTTTATAAAAAGAACTCGTGTACAGAAAAACCAATCTTCCATATGAAATGAGTTTATGGTTCAAAATATCGAGCTTGGCTGTCCTATCCACACAAAAACTTCTACCTATTACTTGGTTATTGGCTTTTACACCTAGGGGATGCGTTCAATGTTTTAATTATTATTATTATCTTTTAATTCCAAATTAAGAAATAAAATTTTAGGATGTATATTATTTTTTTGTCTTATAGTGATAATTTAAACTTCGAAATTTTAGTTTGCTTTGATAAATGTTGATCTAACTTTGTTTTGTTAGATTTAAAGATATTTTGTGTTTGAAAATAATTTTGTTGCTTATTTGTATGATAAAAATATGAAAACATAAGTCCAGCGCATTGTGAGTTTTGCAATCTTACCAGGTGAGAACATTTTTATTTAATAATGATAAAAGTTTTTTTTTCTTTTTTTTCTTTTTAGAACTTAATTACAATATTAAACAAATTTCACCCTGATATCCTCACATAGACTCGAACTTTTTGACTTTTAAGGTCGTGAAAAAAGTGCTTACTGCTGCACCCGAGATGGTGGACAATCTTTTTTAAATATTAACCATGTTATTCATGCAAGAATTGATAGAGAGAAATTTTAAGTCCAAAAAGGTATGAAGATATTAAAAGAGATCAATTGTTTTATTTCATAAAAAGCCTCGTTTGAGTTTTATTATTGCCCACGTTGTTCATACAAGAACATTGAAAGAATAATAGCTTCCAAAAACTCGGGAGCAATGACCAAATTGTACGAGTTTTTTTTTTTAAAAAAAGAAATTAAACGAGTTTTATTCCTACGGTTTGACCAACAATGTAAATATGTAATCCTAAACTTTCTTTAGTAAATGTATTCAACATATTTGAATGACTTTCAAATAATGGCCCACCACACTAAATTGACATATGTATAAATATAATATACTAAACTTTACAAAATCCGCGTAAAACCGTGGGGTATGTTAGAATGAGATCAGCATGATGCATATATGTTCCATTTAATATTACACACACTAATCTGTTTTAATTGATAATTATATCCATTAATCAAAATTGGGATTGCAAACTCAATCAAGAACATATATAGTCTTATTAAATATTTCACCACAGAGATATTATTAATGTTCAACACATGGGTGAACATCAGGTGTTGGGGAAACCTGAGTAAAAGGTTTTATATGATTTCATTACGTAAACACTCAGATATCCACCGTTACATAAACACTCAGATATCCACCGTTGACACGTAATAATGTGTGTACGGCTGATTTGTCAATAAATTTGAAGTGTTAAGAATAATTAAAAGTATCTCTACAACTAATATTACATTGACACATCAGCCGTTGACACATTATAACGTGCCCGGTAAGCATTTGAGCATTTCCGAATTCCATTACACAGACGACACCAAAGAATTTACTAGCAAATTATTCATTTTTGTTTGATCACTTGTACAACTTTATCAACCTTTATTGCCCTTCACTGTAACACTTTTGTATTACATTTTATATTATAGATCGAGTTTTTATCATTGATTTTATCAAATCCAATATGATATATAATTATTTTTAGAATATAATTCTAAAATAATCAATTTTCGATAGTCAATAATTAACAATAATTGAAAAAAATTATGTAGTACGCTTAATTTGGATCTAACAAAATCACATAATGTCCATAAAACTAAATAAAGTTGTCACGCCCCGGCCTGAGCCGGTCCGCCGGGACGCGACGCACGGTGGGGAACAGGAAATGTGATACGACGAAACAGATTTAAGGTGCATAATATTTTATAATTTCATCATGAAATTCAAGACAAATTCAAATATTCGAAACCGGGTCTTAAGATACAAAATAATATCAGATATTCATAA
>AYJT01047427.1:0-12179 GCA_001278415.1 Ocimum tenuiflorum
CCCCCTCGGAATTTGCTCTTATTCTTTGCTGCTGACCACCACGACCTGGTAAACTCCACCATTTCAACCTCCTCAATTTTGATATTCTTACCAATAATCTCGTCACTTTCCCCCTTCCGATTGCCTTCGCGGTGCTCAATTTACTTACATTTTCCCCACTTTTCCAGGATTTGGGGGTTATTCTTCTTATATCGAGTGGATTATTTCCTGCCACAGTAAGAATTTTTTTCGATTTCAACCTTGCGTCCATTTAAGGGTTGAAAGATCGGATTTTGGATGTGGATGAATATGCGTTTAATTAATTCGTTTGATTGCTTCGTTTTTGTTTTACCGTTTGATGCTGCAATGTGGTCTTTGACTTTTCAGGGTTTTGTTAGTATCTTTTCCATCATTCGGATCTCATTTCCCATTTGGTATGATTTAATTGAATGAAAATTGGAAACTTTATGTGTTTCCTTTATGTGAAGATGAAATTGAACTATTCAGTTTCTGCTGGATTCTGATTTCGTTGAATATTCTTTCTTGTCAAGTTAACGATGTATTTTCCATATATAATAAGGGGAAAGGGGTTTTCAAGGTAACTGAAAATAATTGTGTTCAAATCTTTGAATATAAATCACCTATATGCTGATATTTATGTTGAATGTTCATTAATTTATTAGTAGACTTCTCCAATAATGATGAGTTCGTCTTTGCGGACTGCGGAGACGCCCCTACTGGACATCTCATGTGTAAATCCTCCCAATGAGAGATCTTAAGTCTAATCCTTCATTATATATGTATAGTGAGTTCATAGAGATTGCTATTGCTGAAAATTCTGTGCTTGTTGGGGTTGCAGATTTAAATTCTCAAATGCTAAATTTAACACCATCTTCGCTTTAGAAGTTTGCGGGTAGAATAGACATCGTAGGTTTATCAGTGCTGTTTTAGCATCAAAGGGAAACCAATCTGCAAAATCTTTTTCTAGTAGGATAATCATCATGTCCACTGTTTCTTTGACATAATCTTTCTTCAACTCATTTGACACATAATATTTGTAGTTGTGGATAAAAACCCTCATGCTCAGTACCTTTTGTTTGGCATTAGGGATGAAGAGGATGGCATACTATAATACAGCACCTCAGGTGCCAGATCACTGGCCTATCAAGAAAGCACTCACCCTTTCTGATGTTGATATCACCCATCCTTTCTTAACCCTGTCACGGCAACAAGTTGAAACTAATATAGTAGTGTATATGACACCTCAAGAACAGGAAATCTTAAGAACTGAAGGTCAAGTGGGTTTTAATGCTCAGGATGATGATACTGGCGATATGTATACAATGAGATTGAAATGGCGTGGGAGCTACTATAATCTCATTGGAAAATGGGGGAAAGTTGTCCGTGGAAAGGGACTTGATGTTGGGCAGGAAATCAGACTACGGTGGTTTAGTGGATGCTTGCATTTCTCAGTTCCACAGCAACAGATTGTTACAGTCCCTCCTCCCCGAATGACTACAGCACCACCAATGGTGCAGGACCACTGGCCTATTAGAAAGATCTTGACATCATCTGATGTTGATACTACTCATCCTTTCCTTCCATTACCTCGTAAGTTGGTTGAAGAACATATTCTCTCACAATGGACACCACAAGAAAGGGAAATATTGAGGAAAGAAGAGCAGGTGCCTATTAATGTTAGAGACTATGATACAGGTGAGATTTATGGGTTGAAATTAAAGTGGCGTGGAAATTATTATAACCTTATTGCAAAGTGGGCGAATGTAATTCGACATAAAGGACTTGGTGTTGGTCAAGAGATCAGATTACGTTGGGTAAACAATTGCTTATACTTCTCAGTTCCAGAGGAGCGCTATGTGTCAGCACCAGCTGGGCCTGATAACTGGCCTATTAAGAAAGCTCTTACACTGTCCGATGTGGATACCAATCATCCATTCCTTACTTTACCAGGAAAAGCAGTAGAAGATCACATCCTCTTCTACTGGACACACCAAGCTCGTGAACAATTAAGGAATGAACATCAAGTTGGTATCAATGCACGAGATCATGATACAGGTGACATATGTGTGATGAAGTTGAAATGGCGCGGAAGTTACTATAACCTGATTGGTAAATGGGGTAAAATCATAAGAGAGAAAAGGCTGCAAGTAGGGAGAGAGATCAAAGTGCGCTGGGACAATGGATACTTGGTATTCTCAGTTCCTGAACAATAGGGTTGTTTTGTTTAGATGTAGGTAGGATGATATGCCCATCTTTTATGATTTCTACTTATTTGTCAAATCAATTACATTGACTGCCTTCTTTCCTGACTTTTCTTGGTGGTTGGATGGACAATAGTTACAAACATTGATTCGGGTAAGTATGAAAAATGTGGTAGTTTTACTGGGACCTGAACTTTTGACTTGCTTAGAGTTCATGTAAATTGTTTGTTGATATAACAAACACAATGCTGACATCCAAAGGATCTCAAGATGATTGAAGAATACGGTTGTTGATGACTTTTGAGAACAGGAATGCTGCTTTTATGGTTGATTTTGAGGAAGAAATGATGCATAATTGGCATCAGATTTCTTGCCAGTGTTGCTGAAGAGGCTATTGCAGTTGAGCATTTCCTTGTGCCATCACATTAGTACTTAAATGCAGTTTGTGACCTGCTTCAGTTGAACCTTGGGGTACAACTTTGATCCCTTTTATTTTTGTGGCAGGTGTTTGTTTGAAAGAAGAATTGCTCCTGGTATATATCCTTGTGCTTGGTGAAGAGAAACACATTAGATTTACCTACTGTTAATCAAATGAACTACTTTATAATTTAGATCTTTTATTTTGTCAATGCAGCAATTTCCCAATGAAAAGTCTCTTTGAAGCTGGGTCTCCGCTTCTTTCTTCTTTATTTATCCATGTGCATATAAATACCTACTAAAACCTATTATTTTAATACTCGCAATTGGGAGGTAAATATTTTATTTCAGCTTAAAAGGGGAAATTTTGATGATGACTTGAAGTCTTTTTTAGAGGAGATGATCAATTAAGCATTACTCTACTGTAACGGGAGAAATCCATAAGTGGGTGGAACGAAGATGAGGGTAAACAGCATTAAATTTTAGTAGACTTATTGTATACTTTGGCTTGTATGTATGTTCATGAAATTCAAATTTATGATGCTTATGTATTCGAGGCCAGATTCCGCAACTGGGCGCTCTCATGCAATATGTTAAATTTCTGATTATCAGACTATTATTACATAAGTTTTTTAAAGACCGTCTGAACGATTTAGGCGGATTTAAATAGTTCATTTTTATCAACTCGAATCCATATCCGTTTCTGGATCTTAAACTCAAACTCATATCCTTCTTATAATCTAAATTCAAACATACCTAAATGACTTGGGTAACAGGAGACCTTCTCTCGTAAATTTATAGTCAACTTGTAAAGGCACCAAATTTCACCTACTTTTACGATTTTACCTCCTCACAAAACAATAGTCTATCTTACTATTTTGACCTTTAAAGGCAATGCTTTCTTTAATTTCAATAGTCACGTGTAGGATTGATTTAAATTATTTCTTGAGACACGATTATCAATACCGTATCATGTTAACTCGATCAACAATATAAACACTGTATTAATATATGATTCTGTAATATCACGTGGAAGCCAGCCTAGCAACAGTAAGTATTACGGTGGACAAAAAATATTAATAAATTCTTCTTCCCTTTATGAAGGACTCTAAATTCTACAATAATTAGCCCTTTTAACTATTTACCAATCCACTCAAAAAAATAAAATAAAATTACCAATCGTCTTAAATAATAATAATAATAATAATAATAAGCGCATAATATGAAGATTGAAAATCCTACTTTTGATACCAATGACCCACCCAACTAAAATATATCATAAAATGCAAATAAAATGAATATCGTGAATAATATAATGTAATCGTTGCATAAGACTTTTAGTCGAGCTCTCAAGGTCTCCTTTTTTTTTTTGGTGAGAATCAAGCTCTCAAGTGTTGGTCTGTGATGAGTAAGAAAAAATGGTGTCACTTTTACCAATCCATTAACCTTTTAAAATAAATGAATTCAAATCTTCATTTGTACTATTGGATCATGTCTCTTTAAGTAATTTCAGTTTCAAACAACAGTGATTTCATAAACTTGGATACCTTAGACAATCTTCAATTTTGATGTTTCCAATATGATAATATTTTCACCTAAATTGACACACTTTAGATAAACACGTCGAAATATGAGAATAATTTCCAAAAGGAAATCTTCTTTTTTTCTTTTTCGAGGAAAGTCCAAATGAAATCAATTGAATAAAAGAAGATTAAAAAATGGATAAGGTTGTACACTTTTACTAACATTCGGGGTTTTGGGGAAATATATCAAAAACAGAAGGACCAGAACGAAATATTCTCCTATTCTTTTTTCACCATAAGGTGTCAACCATCTGCAAGGAGTGTACAGATAGAAAATTACAGTGAGAAGCCAAAAACCATCTGAGAGAGGGCTTCCGGCGAAGAAGATACCCTAGGATTAATTATTCTTGTGCGTCGATTATTTCCAATTTCTGCTCGATTATATTTACATTGTCAAGATCTCAATTCCTAATTATCCAAGGTGAGCATTCATTTAACCCGAATCTATCAACTGATTCGTGATCAAATGCACGCTCCGAGTTTGATTTAATGGGGTTTTCCCTGTTTGATTTAGTGCTGATTTTAGCTCATGGGGTTTATAAAGAATGTGGCGAGGAAAATCTGTAACTAATTTTATGTTTTTTTTGCGAATTGTGGGGACTGATAAAAGAGAATTAGTTTAGAGCATTATTCAAGATTATAGACTTTTAGTTACTGGACACTTTGAAAAACAGAGGCTTTTCATTAGTTGCATATTGTCGTCTTGATCTTACTGTTGCATTGTTTAAGCTGGAAATAGTTGAGATATTCTTTATAACTCCTTAGGTTCCCAGCTACTTGGAATAATTCTTACCAGATAATGTTGTGGATGTGAATTTTTTCTAGAAATGATTAATGCGGATCAAATTTGCAGATTGATAGTTGAGGTAGTTTTGAATCACATTCTCCAGTTGCCGTTGAGTGTGGGCAGAAGAAAAAGGAGGCTGAAACTCTTTGTGACTGATTTATTGTCTTTATACTGATTTATGGTTTGATGTCAGGACTATTCGTTGATTCTGTGAATATGGTGTTACCTATATTTTAGAGCTCCTATCTTTTGCGGTGAATTTATCATTGTTATATCTTTCTAAGTGGTTATTCTTTCAATGGATGTTCTGATAAATAACTATTGCTGGTACTTTGCTGTCATCTATGTTCCCATTTAGAGCAATGAAGATGGATGTAACTTGGAAGTGATATTCTTTTTTGTATCAATGAAAACTATCTAGAATAATGTAAAATTTTTAGATCTTTTAAGTTACCAGAAACTTGAGCTTTTGTTTTTAAGTAATTTACTGTATTCGAAGCCATGTGGATTGGTGCATTAGTGTGCATGACCATTCGAATGCCTGACTACAGAACCTTTAGGATGCTGGTGAGAAGATATCCTCAAAACACATTTTACGAATGAATCTATGGCCTCCTAGGTATTAAGTTGTGTCTAGAACTCATCGTTTTTTGGTTTTGCTGATGTGCTTTGCTGAGCCTCTACACATGTGATGTAATTTGACCTGGATTTTTTCAAATATAAAATATTCAGCGTAAAGTCTAGTTAATTTGTGGATTTGCCTGTCTGCACTACTGTTCTTATGATTCTTGTCTTGTGAGATCAAGTTCTGTTTTTTTTGGTTGATGGGAATTCTATGCAGGAGGACAGGTTGTGACTATGAACCTCTAATCTGTTGAATCTGAAAAGCTTCATGCGACCAGTCACTTTTTTGGGTGGAGGACTGGTGAAAAATCCGTTTAGTTTCTTAATATGAAATTCTGCTGTATTTCAAGAAATGGACGCCCCTTCTAGATAACAGATAGTTATTTGGTGGTTTTGTTTTGTTGATTCTACGCCTTTTTCCACCATTCTTAGATATTTCTGAAATATGATATGGCCTCCTGCTTTAATCTTCACAACTGAAACTACATCCCTCTTATTATTTCTTAATTGTTTGTTGCAGGTACTGGTCTCCTCGGTTATGGCAAACTCCAAAGGACCATCTACCACTAGAAACATGATGTACAATGGGAAGAATCCGTTATTGCCTCCTAAAAGTCCATTTCCTAGCTTATCCCCATCTTACACTGAATATATTCCTATTGGTCCAAAGGCTCTTCCAAGGCCCAGAGACGGAAGTTCACATCATCAACGTACTTCTTCTGAAAGTATTTTGATAGAGGAACAACCGTCTTGGCTAGATGAACTCCTCGATGAACCAGAAACGCCTGTGCGTAAAGGAGGTCACCGTCGATCATCTAGTGATTCTTTTGCATATATGGATCCAGCTAATGCTGGAAACATGAATTGTGCTGCTCAAGATGATAACAAGTTCAAGAATATGATTCCATTGCCTCCATGGCGATCTCAAGACTTCGATATTCATAGGGATATCCGGCAAAGTTCTTTCTTTATGGATCCAAACCCTTCTGGCAGAACCAAGAGCAAACCATGGGACACACCTGTAAATTCAATTGTACCTCCTCGTGGCCTTCCTTCTAGGGATGTTACTGCCATCCAGACTGTAGGATCCGTGAACTCCTCACATGACACGGACAGAAATCCAACTTCTTCTTCTCAGAAGTCAGATATCGACTCTGGACCTCAAGATCCGAAAGCCTCCATAGATAAAAAAGACTCCCCTCATATAAAAAATCTGGCATCAGAAACAGACACAAAACGAGCCAAGCAGTATGTGCACCTTTCATATAAATTTGAGTGGTGTTTTAAGTTAAACAAAGTTTGTGAACTTCAACTTAGTTTGTGTGTTCAGTTGCTCTCCTGTTCATGTTTCTTGTGCTTATATTTGTTTCTGTTATTGTAGTTATACTGCATCTGAGACGTATCATTGGATATCTCTAATCTCGTACATGAGTTATTCCAATGTTTAATTAGGGTGCTTAAAAATCCAGAAGTGAGATCTAGCCAGTATACTGGATTAACATTGTCTGATGTTTAGCTTAATCTAGTTCTAATTATATATGAGTTTTTTATGTAGTTACATGACACATACCCAGTGAATTTCCTTAACCAAAAGTTCAGTGACACGGTCGGCAGAAATTTATGTGAAACAAGTCTAAGTTCTGGTCCTTTCCCCTACTATAAAAGAATGAATTTTCTTCAAACATAATTTTCTCTTCATGATTTGAAAACGGATGATTCCGAGGTGTTTCAGAAAATTGGTCAAAATTTCAATTCTTTGTGTTTGGCTTATTCATAACTCAGTCCTTAAGATTTCTTTTGCTGTAAATTTTTTACTGAGTCATTGTATATTCAGATCAGTTTTTCAACTATATCATGATGGTTGCTGGGCAGTCATCATTTTAATATGTGTTTGATGCTATTAGCGTATAGCCTCCTATAGGTTTTGCAGGAACGAGCTTTTATGTGGTTTATAAGTGTCGTGGGCACTCGTGGCCTAACTTCTGAAACCAGAGTTTGACAATGTTGTTGCTTTTTGGATCAATGTAATCTACTGCTTTGCTCTCCTTTGTTATGCTAATTAAACATATTGAGTACCAGTGGATCTGTTAACAAAATGAATCAAAGACATACTTTTTCGATATTTATTGTGTTTATTAAGAACTGAAGGTCCATCATCCAATTGCTTGATTGCAAAATATAAGGGCTTTTACTAAAAATTTGGTGCTTTCTGAAGCTATTGTAGCATTTCAGAAAGTTTTCCGTAATCCTCAATATACTCGATTAGTGTCTTACAGAGTTGTCAATTGGAAACGCTCTACCATTCTGCAGGCAATTTGCTCAACGTTCGCGTGTGCGGAAGCTTCAATACATAGCTGAACTCGAAAGACATGTTCAAGCTCTACAGGTGCTTACAAATCTTGAAATTGTGTATAATATGTTAAGTCTAGGTTCAGGATATAATTATGTTCTTATAATTGCAGGCGGAAGGCACTGAAATTTCTGCAGAACTTGAATTCCTCAACCAGCAAAATCTTATTCTCAGCATGGAAAATAAAGCACTAAAGCAACGTTTAGAAAGTATATCTCAGGAGCAGCTAATAAAGCATTGTGAGTTTTCACCTACCTTCATCATCTACATTATATTGTTAGATGTGCTTCTCTTATCAAGCCTATGAAGCTGTATCCAAACACTGTTGTGCACGGTTTAGTTTATATAGTTTGTCATTTTGGGCCGACGAGTGGTGATTAGTTATGTATTGAAAGAACAGGGAAGGGAAGCAGTTATGGCATGAAAGATTTATGAAGTAAATTGGTTCGACTATTGTATTTGAACTTTTTGGCATGCCTCAGGTCATAGTTGCACATGGTGTCAACGTCATGCTTGGTAAAGTGCTTGAAGAAGTTAAAAAAGATTTTGCATATTCATAGGATGATCTTCACTGATGTAATTGAAAAATTACGAAACATTATGATAGCAAACCCATTTTTCTCTTAGGGACAGGATAGTATCTTCTCTCAATCTGACATTTTGTTTGAAGTGCTGGAAGCTCATTCATATATATCTAGACCTCAATTTTGGATGCTTTCATTTTGCAGTTGAGCATGAAGTATTGGAGAGGGAAGCCGGAAGACTGCGAGGCCTGTATCAGCAGCAGCAGCAGCAACAGATATCCTGTGGCCATCGACGTGCCAAGAGCAAAGATCTTGATCAACAATTTGCTAATCTTTCCCTGAAACACAAGGAAGCGAGTTCTGCTCATGATTCTGTTTCTAGCCAGCTTCATATGTAGAGTAAGACTTTGGATTGTGTGTTTAAAGTGCTAACCAGTCTGACGACCAAAGCAGTGCCAGACTCGTCTTGCAGTCCTGTGCTATTACGCGCTTGCTTGTTTTTCAATCTCTTCTAAGGTTAGTGTCACGTGCGCCTGGTAGTCCACGCCCCAAATTAGGAATTCCGGTGGCCGACTCACCTGAGGTGTGAAAATGCTAGATTTCTTCTACCTTCACTCATTAATATTTGTTTTCTGTTCCATCTCTGTTGCCTTGTGCAAGATGGCTCTAACTTGCTACAATTTGTGCAATCTCACATTTATGCAGCTCTCGGTGCCGTGCTTGTCTAAGAGTTCACTTTTATTTTTCTCTGTTGTATACCCTTTTTTCTGTTATAAAAAATTGGTCGGCTAGATTCATTTCTTTTTGCTGCTGAAAATCGCCTGAATGGAATCTTCGTTGTTTCATTTTCTGATATTATCATCAGTTCATATTATTTTTTTAATAGAATAATAATAATAATAATAATAATTATTATTATTATTATTATTATTATGATGTCACATCAATCAATATAAACTCTCTTTTGTTGTTCGATACACCACTATTTGATAATATAATCGGTGTAAGTTTGATGCCATCGTGACAAACCTGATTGTGCCTTTTGTCATCCGCTGGGGTTTCTTGGTAAACTCTTTTCAGTACATTCGCCATTTGGATGAGTAAACCTCCTGATAAAATTGCTTGGTAAAATCCCCAACTTAACACTTTAATGAGTTCATTAAATTTTGTTTAATAGATTTTTTTCAACAAATATAATGCATGCTCTCAAAATAATCTACAAGCCCTCGTTTCGGGAAAAATATTTCATTTTGAGAATAATCTCAATTCTATTGATATGTTGTGAATAACTTACTTTTAGAATAAGATGATGTCTTTTCATATAGTTTTATTCAACATAAACCAAAAGCTAATACTTGTTATAAAACTAGTGGAGGATGTTGGGTTTGTGCATCGTGGGAGCCTTAACTACATTTGTCACCATACATGATATTAAAATATTAAAATTAAAACAATTAGCAATAGTGGTGTTTTATTTGCAAATTTTTGTACATGGGTATCGATTGCTGTTTCAGCATAATTCCAAAAAAGAAAAAGATATATGGATGAATCAAATTTGGCCTTTGAGTTTGATAGAGGAAATTGGTGTTATTTTTGCAATAAAAGGATCGGACCGGTGGTCTCCGAACCGGTGTGGGAAGTGAAACAATGGCGGATTAAAACTCCACTTTCTCTCTCTTAGAAACTTCCCTTCCCAAACATCCATAGCGCTCTCTCTAATCTATTCTCATAAAATTTTACTTTCTCGCACAGCCCTTACCCTAACCCTAACCCAAACCCTAACATTAGCTGCCGAACAACTTCTCCGATTGGTTCGAGAAATTTTCCGTCAGGCCATGGAAACTCACATCTCCCACGGTCTGTTTGACAGACGACCCATGGCCCGCTCTAGAGGCCCTGCTGTTAAATGGTTCAAAGAATGGTAAAATAACATAACTTTTGTTTTCTGCACTAATTTCGGTTCAATTTTTGTTTTTGTATTGATAGATGGTGAATGAGTTCGGCGGAGAACACCGCCGGAAGAGAAAACAAACAAAAAAAGGACCTACTGTCATGTGATTATTGAATTATTTATGTGATATATCGTTTGTAGGGTGCCGCAAGACCTTGTCACAACCGGTGGGAAGAGCCTTGTTTTAAAATGGGTTAATGGTTAGTATAAATGTCCTTTTATGTTTCATTATGTTCCTGATGAAGGTTACTTTAGTATTGTTTTTTTCTTTATATATATTTTCTAGTAATTACCACATGTTTGGCTCAAACGAAAATTTCTCTGTTGCGTTGTATGTTTCGTGTTTAGAGGCCACGTTGAAGGCCATGAAGGAGAAGTTGAAAGAACCAGAAATTGTAGAGCCCGAGCCTGAACCGACAACAGAAGTTCTCTTCTTGTGCAGTTATGAAGGCTGTGGAAAGACATTTATAGATGCTGGAGCTTTGAGGAAGCATTCTCATATTCATGGGGAGAGACAATATGTTTGCCACTATGAGAATTGTGGGAAGGTAATCTGCTTGCTTAATCTTGTCACTGAGGGAATGAATATAAAAGTAGGTTACCTTGCTCTTTTACCATAACATATATAGTGGAGCATTAAAAGCATCTTAAAACAAGTAAATTTTCGGTTTAAGAGAAGTAGAAATTCAAACTGTTCCAGCCATATGTACTTTACTAAAATGTAAGAGGATCACTATTAAACCTCTAATTGCTATGTTTTTTTTAATATGTTGGCAGTTGATGCCTAAATGTTGTCCTTATGTTTTGGCCCCGTGAAGGGGATTAGAATTGTGTGATTATCTAATTATTTACATATTTTAAAGCAAATTTCATAGGCATTGATTATATTATGAGAATGTTTTATTTACATATGTTCTCGATGGAGAAGTGTCATTTCAATTAGCATCTTAAGAAAGTTGGTTTATAGTTGATGAATTTTTGAAGAGAATTATGTGCTTTGCAGAAATTTTTGGACAGTTCAAAACTAAAGAGGCACTTCTTAATTCATACTGGGGAGAGAGACTTTGTGTGCCCGCATGAAGGCTGTGGTAAGGTGAGTAATTCTAGCTTATCGATCCAGTTACTTTCATGACTGACCTATACTGCAGGTCCATCTAATCTTCTTCTCTAATCTCTATATGGCATCAGTTTTACTGTTGGTCTTATTCACACTAAGTATAAGTGGGTGCTAAGTCGTTACATCCAAGTTGAAAAAATCTGGTTTCATTTGCACAAATTGGTCGGATTGCTCACTTCCAGTTGTGACCTATGTCAACTCATGTCCTATTGTTCTCTTTTGTGCAGGCGTTCTCTCTGGACTTCAATCTCAGGTCACATATGAAAACACATGCACAGGAGAATTATCATATTTGCCCATACCCTGATTGTGGAAAACGATATGCCCATGAGTACAAGCTAAAGAATCACATTACATCTCATCATGAGAAGGTTGTCAGTTACAAATTCACTCTCTTTGTTAGCTATATCAGTTCACATCCCCCCCCCCTCCGGTTAATATTTTCAGACCACGTGTTATTTTATTAATGTTCTTGCGAAGGGCTAGTGGACAACCGCTAGTTTTGCTCTTAGGTATATAATTACGTATATTGATCTTAGGGTTCACACCTGATCAATGTGGAAGGATGGAAGGAATAGCATTTCCTTGCATGAATTGGATTGTTAGTAAGTAGTCCCTTGTATTC
>AYJT01047450.1:0-13564 GCA_001278415.1 Ocimum tenuiflorum
GGTACCGGTGACCCAAAACTCTTCCAAAACTTGATTTTTTTCCCCGAAAACCTACAAAACAGGGAAAAACAAGCATAACACACAAAACAAACACAAAACATTGATAATCGATCGAAAGCAACACAAACAAAGACTCAAACAACAACGAAACTCAATCAAAACACATACAAAAAGATTGATTATTAGAGTACATAAAATTGGACTTCGTTATGAATTTACCAAAGTCGCAAAGAAAGAACACCTCTATTTGGGTGATCGTAGATCGCTTGGCCAAGAGCATTCATTTTCTACCGATCAAGATCATGTATGGGTCGGACAAATTAATAGAACTTTATGTTTGAGAAATAGTGCGATTGCACGAAGCCCCAATGTCTATTATATCTGATAGAGATACTAAGTTCACCTCTAATTTTTGGATGAGCCTGCAACGAGAGCTTGGTACTCAAGTGAGATTCTGCACCGCATTCCTCCTGCAAACTAATGGTTAGTCGGAACGAAGAATTTAAATCTTAGAAGACATATTAAGAACTGTAGTGTTGGATCGAGGAGTCCTATGGAAAGAGTTCTACAGCTGATAGAATTCGCATATAGCAACAATTATCGGGCAACCATAGGGATAGCACCTTTCGAAGCGCTTTATGGGAGGCGATGCAAATCACTGCTATATTAGAATAAGGTTGGTGAAAGAAAAGTACTCGATCCAGAAGCAGTTACCTAAATGGCAGAGACAGTTCGACAAATAAAAATACAAATCAAGGAAGCCCATGATCAACAGAAGTCATACATATGAGAAGTGTCGAATTAGAGTTTGAAGTAGGAGAAAAAGAATTCTTGAAGATCTCTCTATCCAAGGAAATTTTAAGATTCAGTGTAAAAGGAGAGTTGAGACCAAGATACATTACACCGTACGAGATCCTCGAGAGAGTTGGAACGACTGCATACCGCCTAGCAACCACCCAGCCTAGGAAACACACATAACATCTTTCATGTATCTCAACTCCGAAAGTACATTCATGATACAAAGCACATAATTCATCAAGAAGAGATCACCTTGACATCTGAGCTTCAATATGAAGAAATACCCGAAGACGTGTTGGATCGAAAAGTGTAAGAATGAAAAAACAAATCCATACCGATTGTAAAGATTTTGTGGAGAAACCATGGAACTGAAGAAGCTACCTGGGATTTAGAGGAAAAGATGAAAGAGAAGTACCCAGAGCTATTTCAGTGAGGTAACAATTTCGAGGATGAAATGTTTTTGTAAGATGGGGAGAATGTAACAGCCCGTAATTTACGTACTGTTATATGTGACATCGAACTGGGCGTTGCTCAAATAAATTCAATATTTTTGTTTTAACTTAAAGTATGATAAATTGTACCTTATTAGATATGAATTTTAACAATGATTTTGGAAGTGGTTTCGAAATCCCAATCAGATAAGTAGAACTCAAGTTATCGCGATTATAAGTTTATCGGTAAATACCGTAAGATGATGTCACAAAAATCCCGAACACCGATAAGGTTCGAAACCCTATTATTTTAACAAAATACATTACGAAAATATTATAAAATTATTATTGTTCGATCAGAATGAAAATTAAAGATCGAACGGACCGAGTTCGAAGCGTTGTGGTTTGGAGACTGGATAATGATGTCATCAGTTTCATATTGACTCCCTCACTCTATCCTACAAAAGGAGGAGTCCAGCATCATTCGTCAAAAATTCATAATTCCACCCAAACTCTTGCAATTTCTACTCTCAACCAATAGTTAACCAATCTTGGAGGATTGGAGCTTGAGGAAACACACACCCGGGGAATTAAGGAATGGATATTGAGCCACCCAATCAACCACATTGTTCCATTTGCAAACTTTGAGATGATAAATCTATTCAAGGAATGCAGCACCATCATATAGAAAAGAATGCCCCTGAAGCGGCACGATCCAGGCTGCTTCGCCATAGCCAGCGTGCTAGGTGGAAAGACCTTTGACTAGGTCTTATACGATTCTGGTCCCATCATCAACCTGATGCTGCTATCGATCTTGAAGAAGCTAGAGATTGGAACGATAAAACCGACCACCTTCACGTCGCAGATGGCCAATCGGTCTATGACATACCCGAAGGGGATAGTGGAAGATGTGCTCGTAAAGGTAAATCAATTCATCCTCCTTGTCGATTTTGTGGTGTTAGATATGGAGGAGGATAGAAATATCCCCTTATTCTGGGAAGACCTTTTTTAGCCATGGGAGATGCTGTCATCGCTGTGAGGAAAGGGGAGATCACATTGTGCATTCACGAGGAGAAGATCACCTTCTCCATTTACAAAAAGCGAGAAGACGTCATGAGGATGAACCAACTTCTCCGAGGAGTGCAATCAGGTAAACTCGATCCCTTCTCTTTTTGATTCTCACATTTTGCACACTAACACTGTCGAAAATGCTATCCATAATTTCATCGATTTTTCTCAAGATGCACATGATGCAAGTGACGAATTGTTGGATGCAGCAAGTTCTTTAGATTATGTGCAGAAAATGGGGGATAAGGAATAATTGAACTATCTACAGTTGAGGAGCGAAGAAGAGGAGGAGAAGGTGAAAAAAGAGGCTTGAAAGCCTAACTAACATCCCAGAAGCTCGAGCTCAAACCGTTGCCGGATCACTTACGCTATGCATTTCTTGGTGAGAATGAAACGTATCCGGTAATTGTATCATCTAACCTTTCTCAATCTCAACTTGATTCATTGCTTGCGGTTTCGAGAGAGTATAAATATACTATTAGATGGAGTATATCTGACATCAAGGGTATTAGCTCGTCTATTTGCATGTATAGGATTCTTATGGAAGAGAACTATAGGCCAAGGGTGAAGCCGCAGAGGACACTCAACCCAGTCATGCAAGAAGTCGTCAGAAAGGAGGTGCTTAAGCTGCTGGACGTAGGTATTATATATGTCATTTCTGATAGTGAGATGGGTAAGTCCTACGCAGGTAGTAGCAAAGAAACATGGCACCACAATCGTGAAGGATGAGAATGGAGTTGAGGTGGCCACACGACCGGTGATGGGATGGAGGATGTGTATTGACTACCATCTGCTCAACGCAGTGACCAGAAAAGATCATTTCCCATTGTCATTCATTGATCAGATACTCGATATGTTAGCCAGGTATGATTTTTATTGCCTTCTTGATGGTTACTCCGGTTATAAATAATTCCTCATCGCCCCTGAGGACCAATATAAATCTGCTTTTACGTGTCCTTACATTGTATTTGCCTATCGGCGCATGTTCTTTCGACTGTGCAATGCACCAACGACCTTTCAAAAGTGCATGATAGCAATATTTAATAGGCTGGTGGAACGAATTATGGAGGTATTTATTGATGATTTCTCAATTTTCAGTTCATCATTTGATAGTTGTCTCGAGAATCTAACGACTGTTTTGCAGAGATGTGAAGAGACTAATCTTGTGTTAAACTAGGAAAAGTGTCATTTTAAGATACGTAAGGGGGTAGTTTTAGGGCATATGGTTTCTGCTGCAGGTTTGGAGGTGGACCAGGCGAATATAGTCGCTATTTCAAATATGCCGCCTCCAACGAATATGAAGAGTGTTCGGAGCTTCTTAGGACATGTTGCCTTCTACCGGTGATTTGTAAAGGATTTCTCAAAAATCTCTCGCCCTCTTAGTTCTTTATTAAAACAAGATGTCAAATTTGACTTATCTGATGGGTGTTTGTAGGCATTTGAAAAGTTGAAGATGGCATTGACTACAGCACCCGTGTTGATCTCGCCAGATTGGAGCGAACCTTTTATTCTTATATTTGATGTGAGGGACATGACAGTAGGGGCTGCATTGGGGCAGAACAAAGACAAGCAGTTTCGAGTGATCCACTACGCCAGCAAAACACTCGGCTCAAGGAAACTACACCACTACTGAGAAGGAGGTGCTAGCAGTAGTGTATGCTTTCGACAAGTTTCGAGCTTATTTGGTGGGGACAAAGACGATGGTGTACACAGATCATGCGGCAATTCGGTACCTCTTCGTGAAGAAGGACGCCAAGCCGAGGTTGATTCATTGGATTCTATTGCTGCAGGAATTTGACATGGAGATCAAAGATCGAAAGGAATGTGAAAACATCATAGCTAATCACTTTTCGAGATTAGAGAAGCCGGTAAAGGGGAACAAGCCTCATTTCCAGATTCGAGAGACATTCTCCGATGAACACCTTTTTGAGGTATGGACCAACACCCCGTAGTTGCTGATTACACTTATTATGTTTCGTGTGATGTTAAGCCTACAAGTCTTACCTCTTTGTAGAGGCGAAGGTTTCTTCATGACTGCAAGTTCTATTACTGAGAAGATTCATCTCTCTAGAGACGGTGTCTGATATGATATTATGCCAATGCGTACCTTAGTGGAAGTGGGTGAAAATCATGGAGGTGTGCACTCGGCCCCATCTGGGGGTCATTTTGCAGCTGATCGCACCGCCACGAAGATCCTCACCAGCGTTCTTACTGGCCGAGCAATCACAAGGATTGTCGGGTGTTTGTCACCCAATATGATAGGTGCCATAGGACTGGAACATATCTCGAAGGGACGAGATGCCACAGACTATCAAACAAGAGGTGGAGTTGTTCGATGTTTGGGGGATAGATTTTATCAGACCGTTCTAAGTTCGGAGGCTACCAGTATATTTTACTCGCCATCGACTACAGGTCGCGCTGGGTGGAAGGCATTTTGATAGCCACCAACGACTCCAAAACCATCATCAATTTCATGAAAAAGCACGTGCTCATGCGGTTTGGGACTTCGAAGGTCCTACTCAACGATGGATGATCATATTTCAATAATCGGTGGCTAGATGCGTTACTCACTAGACATGAAGTCAAGAATCGAGTCGTGTCGCATCGCCCTACCATTCTCAATCGACTGGGCAAGCAGAGTTGGCGAATCGAGAAATGAAGCGTATTCTGGGGAAGACGATGGTCACGGTGAAGGATAGGACAGCACAGTTAGAAAATACACGGTGGGCCTATCGCATTGCTTATAGCACCCCCATAGGCATGTCGCCTTACCAATTGGTGTTCGGTAAGTCTTGTCATCTTTTGGTGGAATTGGAGCATCGAGCGTTCTGGGTGGTCAAGAAGATTAACTTGGACTTGAAGAAGGCAACTGGTGAGCGCACACTCGATTTGGTGCGATTTGAGGAGTTTCCTGACGAGGCATTTGAGAATTGAGCAAGGGGGATAAGGTATTGCTTTATAACTCACATTTACGTTTATTTCCAGGAAAGTTGAAGTCCAGATGGACTGGACCATATGTGCTCGTGAAATTGCTCTCCAATGGATCGGCTGAGCTTATTGGGTAGAAAAGGAACTTTGTGGTGAATGGCCAGTGCATAAAGACCTATTATGAGGCCCACCAACCCCTGGAGAAAGAGGACATAGCCCTAACGGAGACTGAGGACCCTACGGTAAATTGATCTGAGGTATCATCGAGCTAGCAACGTTAAATCAAGCACTTGTTGGGAGGTAACCTAATGTTTATCCCGATTTCGTGATTATCTTGCATTTTAGGTAGTTGAGTTCTTGAATTTAAAGTCTTTTCATGTACCTCATAGGTCGGATTTGGATTCATCACTTTGTAGGTTGTAATTTTTCACTTTTTAGGCCGGTATTTTGGAGGGTAGAAGTCATCCTGGTGCGAAACGAGGATTTTTGCTGATCTGCACGGACTGTAGCAGTCCTATGAGAGGATCGACTCATATCAGCCTCCCGATCGGGTCAATCAGATATCAACAGATCCCTACTGATCAGAATATGACCTTTCCAGATCTACTCGATCATTGTCACACAGGATCGACTCGATCATTATCACACAGGATCGACTCGATCAGACCTTCGATCGAGTCGATCAAGCCCAGGTAAGTTTCAAAATTAAAAACTTTTTGTTACCAAATCGTCTCGATCGAGGACCCAATCAACTCAATCGGGTTACAGGAGAAGCTTAAATCTGGGCAAATCCTCATTTCTTACACACGCACACACCTCACTTTCTCCGTAAAAAATCGATCTACTCGATCCAACCCCCAATTCCCGCATTTTCACTCAAGTTCTTCTAATGTAAGGTAATTTCTTCCACTTTTCCACGATTATACATGGATTTTACATGATTTTGATGGTGGAGAATGCTGACATGTTTAGAACCTAGGGTTTGATGAATTGTGGTGGATTTATGCTTCAATACTTGATTTTATGCGTGGGCTTTGTAGATATTACATGTATTTTTCTTGGGAAACTTGTTTTTGTGGTAGATTGATGTTCAATTTACCTAAATTTAAAAATTAGGGTTTCAACACTTGAAGTTAGGAAATTTTTGGTGAATTTGATTGTTTAATGCAATTGATGGTTCCATTATGCAATTATGCCGTTGACATGAAGTATTATGCATGGCTGAGTTGAAGTTTGGGAGAGGTAACTGATGTTTAGCAGTTTTCCTTACATTATGGATGATTAATTATTTATTTTTGTTGTTCCAATTAGTCATATCCATGTAAATTGTTGAATGTTTAGTGACCGTTAATGTATGATGGGGGATGGGGGACATTTCTGGATGTTTGATGGTCGATTGTGAGATTAGTGTTTAAAGTTTTCACCTAAAGTCACATTGAGATATGTTTTTCTTGTTTTTTCGTGATTATTGATTGTTTGAGTCATTTGGTTTTTGTAAAAAGATACACTAACATCTACCTTGCAGGAGCAATGGCACCAAGAAATGAACAACGATCGAAGCATGCTCACGACAATGAGGTTTTAACAAGCAACCCGTCGGATATGAAGGGTGACGTTGTTTTTACAAAGGAGGATTACTCCCTATACAACGCCCAGCTCAAAATGACTGTCGTTGATAAGCGATACCCCGACGAAGACTAGATGGAGCGACTCAGCATGCTCACTAGGATCGGATCGGCTAACATCAACGAGCAGTGGTGGCCCATGTATGAGGAGCTGACGAGGGACTTCTTGGCTACCCTAGAGATTCACTGTTATCCTAACGGGAGTCTGAGCGGGATCTCCTTTAAGATGGAGGCCAACGGGGAGTTCGAGCTACTCAGGAGGAGATTGATAAGGCTTTTGGTGTCGATCCCGAGAATGGAGTTAGCTGGCCTATGCAGTTCGGTCGAGCAGCATTTTGGGAAGCAATTAGCAGAACGTCGATGTATGTTTTTCAGTAGCATAAGCTCAAAAGCTCGAGGATAAAGAACCCGATCATTCAGTACATGCACCAGGTGTATAGTAGCACCATATTCGGCTGCCATGATAGTGGCCACGTGACTGCTAGTGGCCACGTGACTGCTAATGAGTTGATGGTACTCTATGCCATGATCAGAAGGCTTAAAATGTCCTTCGCACATTTTGCCATCCAGAATTGGTAGGCCATGTGCAATTCGACGAAGGGGCAGATATTTTATGTGGTAGCCTCATCTCCCCAGTCCTCCAAGCTGCTGGATTGACCTCACGGACAAGGAAGTCATCCCCTCCTACACATTTGAGATGTGTAGCTGTGAAAATTGCGGAATGACTACACACAATCATAGTGTGCACCAATTCATAATCAACACCGGTGAGCGGCCTTTCATTCTACCTAACATTGAGCTTACCACTATCGGGAGGTAAGAGAACTGGCTAATGGACTCTTCTACCCACATTGCCGCGATTCAACCTGATTGAGCTGCAGAAGGGGGCCAATTTTAGGAGCTGGATGACCAAAATGACATCCGACCACTACCACCTTTCCCACCACAGCACTACGCTCAGGGCGGTAATGTACAGGGCGGTGGCACCGATAACGCAGGTGATGAGTAGGCTCTAGTATGGTTCACACAGTGGTCGGTGGGGCACGATCAGTGCTTGGAAAATCTTGCGAACTCTTTCACATCGTGGAGGGATGGGCAATTCGCACCATTTGTAACCGACATCATCAGTTGGATCGACCATCTTAAGATTACGGTTGATAGCATCCAGTAAGAGTAGGCGTACCGTTATGGGCGGCAGCAACCATGAAGGAGGGTTCGATCAGGCAACACTATTTATTATTCAAAAGAGGATGATGAGAGCTAGATCGCACTTCACCGGTGATCTTTATGCCGAACTTAGTAGCGGAGCTTCTAAGTTTGGGAGGGGGATAAGATCCGGTGAACTGTGGTAGTGGTTTGTTTTCTTTTTCTTTTTTGTCATTTTTCATGATGATGGATGTTCTATTGTGATGGATGACTATTCGATTTCGATTGGGTTGTATAATTATTGATATTGACATGTTTCTATTGGGTATTAGATGAATTTCTGAAGAACGGTGTAAAAGAGAAAAAATGGAGCCACAAAACGTGAAGGCAAGAATATAGAGCATTAGAAAAAATAAATAAATAGAATATGGAGTTTTTTATGGTTGTAGAGGATTAGTCATTGAAGTTTATTATTTTGAATCCTTGTTGGTTTACGTGAAAGAGGTTAAGTGTATGAACTAAATCAAGAATGTGACTATCTCTTAGAAAACCTACATTACAACCTTAATGAAGGCCTAATTGATTCTTAAACTGGGTATACAAATTTCGGTGGAGAAATAGATATATGGCAAGCCTATGGGAATTTTGATGCTTGATATTGTGATGAATGTTTCCATTTTGAATCTTTAAACACTTTGAGAGTGAGCAAACTTATCATTACATCTTTCTTGAGGATTGACTTGTTGAATTGATTCCTATTTGATCATGGTGCTCGGTGATTTGGTGCTTGTGTGTTGTATGTTTGATTTTTCTGGATTAAAATAGTGCACTGTTATTTTCTTCGAGTCTAACTGAGTTCTTTGATGGTTTGATCGAGGACGATCACAGCTTTAAGTTTGAGAGATTTGATAAGTGTGTATTTTAACAGTTTTCGTGTGTGTTTTGAGTCATAGTTGGTTAAGTTTTAGGTAGAAAATACCCATTTATCAATGTTTTTTGTCATAATTTGTGTATCTTGTGTTTTTGGTACGTTTAATGGTATTTTTGTGAGATTTTAGGTGAAAATAGGTGAAAATTTAGTGGAGTCTGAATATGTGAGAGGATCGACTCGATCCATGCCTTAATTGACTCAATCATGTTGATCGACCAGATCAGAGTGTCAATCAAGTGGATAATGCATTAGAAAGAATTTTAGAATTCAGAGAAAAATGGAGTGGATCGACTCAATCGGGCACCTGATTGACTCGATCATACTATCAATCAGGGTTTCGATCAGCTTGATTGATCATTCGAGGGAGTTTTTGAAGTTTTGGGATTTGGCTAAGTGTAGATCTCGATTGACTTGATCAACTTATGGGATTATCTTAAAATTTTCAAAAATTACAGAATTACCCTGTTTGGTCCTTATCATATCTCAGCCAATAAATACCCCATATGGACGACCAATTTGAAGTTTAAGCACTTTTTTGTAAGGAGTCAAAGTTGGAGAACACATCTAAAAGCTCACGACGAAAGATCGAAGACACATAGTCATAGATTTAGCATTTTTTCTACCTTTTTCCATGTGTTGCTTTGGTTTTCATGATCTAATGTTGTTGAGATCAATCATGTTTTTTGGCTACTTTGTTTTTCAGATTCTAGGATTCAAAACTATTATGGGAGTTTGAGTTTGTAATAAAGTTTTGATATTTTCCATCTCTTCGCATTGTTTCTTAATTCTGTTGAGGTTAATCTTATTTGTGGGTGGTCTGATCAACTATTTGCAATACTTGTTCATCGATTTATGTCCTACTCAGTATAAATTGAAGAATAGGGAAATATGAATTAAGAATATAGTAATTAACTACCCTAGTCAAGAATTAGTTCCGTAGGAGCAAAGATCTGTAGGAATTATCAAGAGTATGATTTGTTAGATGCCCTAGTCAGGATTTATTAACAATCTTTGTCCATGTTCTGATGTACCCTAGTGAGGACAACGTAGAACAACTTAACTGATGTTTCACATGCGATTAGATTAAATAAGGCTAGGTTAACTTTGTTAAAACTTGAATACACATAGTACGACTAGATAAACTAAGATCTGATATTTGTTTTATTGATTTCCTTATAATTTGTGATTTAATTTGCTTGCATTAATTTTTGCTTTAGTTAAAGTTAGTTTAGTAAAACCAATTGAAAACTCTTGTCTTGTCTAAATCAATAGTTAGGTGTCTAGGTTTTACTGTAAATTAATTAAAATTCATAAGTAACAACGGATTCGATAACTAAAATTTGGCCATGTAATTCACTGCTATCAAAGGCCTACCCCCTAGTAGGCGAATGATTAGAAAACAAATAGCATGGTAACGAAGCACATGCACACTCAAAATCGTTTTCGCGTCTGTGGGATGTTGTCAAAATAAAACCTCCACATTCAGCTACGTAAATAGGCAACATAAATTGATTTTATATATGTAACATTTCAGCAATGTGTCCACTGAGTGCTAATGTACTCAAGCCCTGCATATATTTCTAAATGTGCAAGTTGAGCAGCGGGGATATCAACAAATGTTGAGAAGTGACCCCTTCTATTTTGAGAGATTAAACACCTTAGGGTGTGCATCATCACATGTACATTCCAATCATGTTTCCGTTGTATTCAAACAATTGTAAACATTTGATCGCGTACTCAAACTTAGACATATTGGTTCTATATCACTTTACCCTTTAATTGATGCTCAATGGATGTCTTCCATTCACTTCATATCTTATTTCAACAAATGATTGCTTATATCCTCATCCATCTTTTCCCTTAAGAGTAGCATCCTGCTGGGTCAGAACTAGTGTGGCGTTACAATAATTGCCCCATTGCCTTCACGGATCAATTCAATTGATTCGTGGAGACAAGCAGACAGAAAAATCTCATGAGTCAAAATATTGATCGAAATTTCGATACCTGCACTTACGCTTCCGGTGATAGGTTGTGTTGTGAACAGTTTTCAGAATCAATCTCAAAATAAGACAAAGTGAGGAAGAGTCGAGTGAATATACCTCATTTTTCAGTCTTTTTCATTTCATGTATCGCGTTTGAGGTTCTCGTTCGACCTCAAAACCTGTGATAGAGAAACGTAACGAAAAATCAGTTTGTAAGGTAAAGTTAATCCTCCGAGGTATCTGTGCCCCTCAGAGTGGCCTCAATGGGCTGTTCACAGTTTCTCCTCTCATGGGTCTCCCTTCCCATCACAGAATGTTTAACAGTTAATCCTCTGAACATATCCGTGCCCACCCAGAGAGGCCACTAAGGGCTGTTAGAAGTTTATACTCGTTGGGCATTCAGATTACCACTCCCCCTCTGAGTTCTTCTTAGCATTATATTTGTCACCCCATGATTAGGAGGATCGGGATCTTGCGGTGTCCCGCGTATGAGTTTATTCTCTGAGGAAAACATCCCAGAGAGGCCCAGGGGGCTGTAGACTGTTAGTTTGTTAGTTTTCTTGGTGAGAAACATGTTAGTTAAGAGCGCTAATCATGAGTTTGTGAAATACGTTTGAGGGGCCATGCGGCCAGATATAGAATAAATGAGGGGTTGTGCAGCACGAACCCTGAGTATACAGAGCATAGTGTCAGGTTGCGTCTGAAGTAGTAGTCGAAATGCAGATTGTAGTATCGACTATGTCTGAAATATAGAATACAACATTGAACTTCGGGGCCAAAAGATGGAGAAGTCTGAGGTTCGTAGTTTGAGACGACCATGATTCACAAGAATACCACGAGTTCATAGTGATAATCAAGAATTCCAGGAAAATGGTTCGAACTCCAAACAATATGAATTCGAAGACAAGTAATAATCACAATATTAGGAGCAACGAAGGCAATGAAATCCAGCACTGAGCATTTAATATTGAGTTTGTCAAGCTCGAGACATTTTCTTGACGTCGAGAAAAATGAAATCCAGACCCGAGTAATTTTTGTACTTGTAAAAAAAGCTTCCAGACAATACCCTAGACAGCCCCCAGTATCGAGCTGCACTCACGAAGTTAGAGTGCTCTCGAGAGGGTTATGAAGCCCCGAGTGCGACATGTTAACAATAATATTTCAAATGACAAGTATGAAAGTCGCTTGAGCTACGAGTTGCGGGCTTCGAGCTGTTCATTATCCTCGAGTGACGAACTTGACCATACAGCATCGTTTGATTGGCGTCCGTTGGAATTATGTGGGAATGTAAAGGGGTTGAAAAAGCCATAATTGAAATTCAAATTTCACTTTCACTGTCTTCATTCCATTACTCTCTTCAGGGTGTGTTCCTTAGGATTTCTCCTCAGTTTCTTGTTAGAAATCATGATCTCTTCTACTTCCCTAGTTAAGTCTAGCTCTTTCGATAGCTTAACTAGTTTTAGAGTCGGGGATTATCCCCAACCCTCACAAATGGTGGCCGAAAAGGATGCCTATAGAGGGAAATCTCCACGGTGAGATTCTCCGAGCATCTTCCACCATTTCCAGGACTCAGATGGCGGTGAAGGCGAGTCGCTGTCAGTTACCAGATTGGTGTTCTTGTATAATCCCCGCAGCGGCAGATAGGTCCACCGCCCTCTACTGGGGTATGTTACTTTTTGAATGGTGTTTGTAGATGAAGGGGATGGGGTTCTCATGTTAGATTATGGTATACATAAAGTTAACTTTGTTTATGTTGTATACAAAATTAACTATTTCCATTCTTTTTATATAACAACTAGTTTGTTTATCTCGAACGAATGGGGCGGATCATGTAGAGTGTAGAACATTGCAGTAGATTGCATGATCAGTAACCCTAAAATAGATATCAACAGTAACCACAGCTGATGTAACTTGAGGACGAGTCGCCGGTCTAGGCTGCAATATATTTGAGAAATAGATTATCTAGGTTGTTTGATATACTGGTACATGCGATGTATTAATTGGATCCCGTTAAGATGTATTCTCTTATCTAACCTAAGTAGAGAATCAAGATCTCGGCGATTTAAGTGAACCTAGCTTAATAAAATGTAACTTGATAATCTCTAGTCCTTTTCAGGTACTTAAGAATATGCTTTACCGCAGTCTAGTGTGCCTATCCAAGGTTAGCCTGATATCTTGCCACCATGCCCACTAAGTAGGTGATATATGGCCTCGTACACAACATTGCATACATGAGGCTGCCTATGACTCAAGCATAGGCTAACACTCTCATGTTCTCTTTCTCTTTATCATTCTTAGAATACTGATCTTTAGAAAGACGAACACCGTGTCTCAAAGGTAGTAAGCCTTTCTTGGCATTTTGTATGCTGAAACGAGTAATTACAGTATCAATATTGGATGCTTGACTTAAGCTCAACATCCTCCTCTTACAATCACGTGTGACTTTGATCCCAAGAATATAGGCCGCTTCTCCCAGGTCCTTCATTTGAAACTGTTCGAAAAACCATCCATTTACGTCAGATAACACTTGCCCATTATTGCCAATATGTAGAATGTTATCTACGTAAAGTGTAAGGAAAACCACGCTTCCGCTGGCGTCCAAAAGGTACACACAACTCTCGTTTGAGCTTTGAACAAAACCATAAGTTTTGATCA
>AYJT01047453.1:0-19363 GCA_001278415.1 Ocimum tenuiflorum
ATAACTTTTTATTTTATTTAAATACTTTATTTATCAAAGAAAAAAAAAAGTCCGAGAACCGCCGGTTCTAACCGGAACCTTAAGTGGCCGGTCCGGTTCCGGTTCCAGATTTTCAGAACCGTGGAACCGGACCGAACCGGAACCGGGGCATCACTAATTGCGGCAGCAAAAATGAAGGGAATCTTCATGTATTCTCAAAATTAAGAAGAGGAATCTTTAGGTCTCATAGTAATTGTTTTCCTCATCAAGTTGGATGTATATTTCACTTTTCTATGTTTAATATATTTAATTTTTCTTATCTGGTGAAAAAGGGTGTTGGTATGTAATAGAATTCGAGCGTGTGAAAAGAATGTGTATTAGTGGGTCGTACCAAATGTTACTAACATCATCCAGCATATGGCATAATTGATCAAGTTTTAAAATCTTCAGAACTGGTAGTTCATGATGGAAGATAATATTTATTTTTGTTAAATTAAACGTAAGGTTAAATTAACTATTGTTCTTATTTTCATCAGTGAATGGTGAGAAAGCAGTACCAGGAATAGCCTATTAGTATTATACTTTTAGGTTTATGCAATGAGTTATTAAGAAATCAAGATCTTGACAAGGCCTAACATGTAAAAATTAAGTAATGGTATTTGTTAGGGGTTTGAAAATTCGGCCATTTGGTTCGAACATTTTCAAATCGGATAATAGTGGACCGATGGTTGGAACAAGAAAGCGAATGTTTCAACTGCATCGTCATATTAATATTATTTTTATAAAATTAATAATATTCAAATGTATTATAACTTTCATGTTTGGGTACGTCTTCGTTAGGCCGCCTAAATTGTTTAGGCGGGTTTGAGTTTAAAATTCAAGGAGAATATGAGTTTGGATTTAGGATCTAAGCAGGCATGGATTTGAGTTGGTGGAAATGAACTATTTAGATCCGCCTACATTGTTTAGGCGGTTTAACGCAAGTTTTTGCCTTCATGTTTTGCTTTGTTCTTTAATAAGTAGTATTACACCCGCGCGATGCGTGGACCCAACACTTACAAAATGTTTGGTTGGTAGATTTTGAAATGAGAGTATGGAATGATAACCAAACACGGTGTCTGGTTGATACCACTAAAATATTTAACTACCCTGCAAGTGTATGGCGTAATTGTATACAGAAGTGAGCAAGATCGTATCCAACAAGGATTGACAAACAAATTAAATTAATTACCATAAATTCTTGTTGTTATTGTTTAAACTACCGAACATAAAGATGATTATCTAAGTTAGACAGAAATATTAAACTAAACTAATAATGAGTAAACAATATGAAGATTTGAATTGAATCAAAGCAACTATATTCTAGAGCCAGATTTCAATAGATTTAATCATTGACAGCGACACCTAGGCAAATCATAACATTCAGTTGGTTTAGAACAATTAAATATTTTAGCTTGAATTTTCTCTCGAAGTAAGTAAACCGTAGATTACAAATTAAGACTGATATATCTATCAAATCACTAAGATGCAACTCCAAAAAGATCACAAGATTCACGTTCTCACAATAATTCTATTGTTCTCTCGAATGCTAAATTATTGTGTCCCTTATTCCTATCTCATAACAATTTTTGTCTCTCGAATGTTGAATTATTATATTAAATAATGACAGATTGATGACCAGACAATCAATCAAGTAATAAATACGGGAATAAAGAAAAACAAATTTGAACTAAATTGCCAAAATTATTTTCACAAGTCGAGAATCAAATCCATCTACTTTCTAACCCTAGAACAAAATGATTTTAATTCGACATGACAAAATTGAAAACGAATACAACAAAACAAGAGTTCATAGAGAAGAAGAAACTAGAGAAACACGGTAGACTTCGTTACTCTTTACTCCGGACTTCTCCAGTCACTCCAGATGCAAAAACTAGCCAAAGATCTCTCTTCACAACTCCAATGATGCTCCAAAAGTGATAAAAGACGTCTGCTAGAAGCCCTAAAAGTGTATTTATACCATGCCCAAAATAAGAGTACAACTGGAACTTTGTGTGCAGAATTTTGCTGTCATTCGATTGAATGGACCAAGCCATTTGGTCGAATGATCATGTTCTGTCCAACTTTTGGCTCGTCCAGCACTTAGACATTTGATCGAATGTGCTGAGTCATTCAGTCAAATGGGCATTACTGTCCCCACAGTTTTGGTTCTAATTTTTACGTCCGAACTCGGAATTGAGTTATTCAAATTGCGTTGGAAAGGTAATTTAGAAATCTTTCCAACTATATGCATTAATAGGTGAAATTCTAAATATACTGAGAGTTTGAGCCATTTTAGTGGATCATTGTCTCAACATCTTACTTCAAATGCTTATTTTTGGTATGTTCTCTGAGCCATTTTAGTGGATCATTGTCTCAACATCTTACTTCAAATGCTTATTTTTGGTATGTTCTCACTCAATTTCCTTCATAAGCTTAACAAACATATCAAGTCCTTGCATATATCAAAATATATCACTTTAAAAGCATAAACTCACATTTTTATCATATATATGTACACAAAACTTATCTCCAAACATCAAAAAATCGGTATTTGTCAATATGGCGATGTGATGCTTTTAGGGAAGGAAGAAATGTTTTTGTAAATTCTTAAACATTTTGTTATTATATATGTATATATAGACTAATTATGTTGTGTGTATGTAAGTTGCTAGGATAAAAGAGTTTTTCAAGAGGTTTGATTGTTTTCTCCCAACTAATTGCATTTTTGAATGATGAAGCAAACACAATCATTAATATTTTATTATAATATTATTGAAACTAAATTATATTTGTATGTATTGACATAAATTAATTTGGGTCTCATCTATATTAATTGCACTATGAGTTTTGTTAATTTTTACTTTAATATCAGCAATAATTTTATTGAATGTTTTTATCAAGTCTTCTCCTTTCTCATTATTTATTATTTTATTTTATTTGCTGTTGTTTTGTCTCTTAATACATGCTGCAACTTTTGTTTTGTTTTGTTTTTTTTTTATTTTTTTATCTCATTGTAGGTAAATAGGTAAATATCGGACAACAAAAAATAAAACAAAAACATAATCGTTATTCTGGCAGTAAACAATAAGAAAATGATTCTCACAGTACCGTTTCCTGTTAGGATAACAATTTTGTTTTCCTTTTATTTTTTGTTGTTCAATATTTACCTATTTACCTACAAAAAGGTCAAAAACAAAAATTGCAACAGATATTAAGAGACAAAACAACATAAAATAAAATAAAATAAAATAATAAATAATGAGAAAGGAGAAGACGTAATAAAAACATTCAACAAAATTATTGCTGCAGAACATTTATAAAACATTTATGTCAATTCAATAATAGATGTTAAAGTAAAAATTAACAAAAACTATAGTGCGATTAATATGGATAAGATGTAATAGCCCTCAATTATAAAATCTAATAATTATAGTGAAGATAAATAATTAGTTATTAAACTATGTGTTGATAATTGACTGAGACTCAAAAAAAATTTCCACCGCGATCAAATGACTCCAATTTAAAGGAATTCAATATATACCGTTGTCTCTTAAATTAAAAATCTTATACTACGGGGTGATCCGTTTTGACAGAAATGACCAGATATTCTGTAACTTATTTAAAGAAATAATTGACGGAATAAAATTCACTATGTTATAAATAATAAGATCACGTGTCCGAACTGATCACAAGAATTAGAGTGTATTTAAAAATCTTACGCAATGCAACTATCCGAGTAAAATCGAACACCAAACGAACAATTGGTAAGGTTTTGAACACTAAAATATTAATTATTTTTGCATGCAAATATGTTCCTCTGCATGGCCAACTTTTGACAAATGATGTCAATATCAAATGATGAGAACAATCATCATGCACGTAGATCAGTTCATACCCCAACAAGAAGCAAAAATACCAACGAGTAAAAACACTCTCAACGGTGGAAACTGACACTAATGCGGTGAAGAAAACGGCACCATGATGGAGCCGTCATGCACCGGCGCAATTAAATATTAATTACTGCCCAAATAGGGGAATATTTATTGTGATCATAATCATTGCCTATAGATCTACTGAGCAGCTATCAACACAAAACAAATTGCATGGCCCAAATTACCATAAGGCAATAAAGACTTGGTGGGGGAAAAATAGACGATGACTGAGATGTTCACCGCCCTCACCACATACCATCTATAAAAGGTGTAAATTTCTCCTCATCACATTGTTTCAAAAACAATCACAATTATATCAGAGTGAGGAGGATGAGAGGAGGTAAGAGAATAAAGAGAATTTAGTCGGAAAAGAAATTTAGAACTCGCCGGAGAGAAGAACGGTCGAAAACAAGAGGACGGTGGTAGAGTGAGAAATCGGTAGGCACTCATTCTACACCCCTTAAATCCTCCCTCCATTCAACCATGTTCTAAAATTTTAACTCGTGATGCATACTCCATACGAATAGTTGAAAGAATTATAGAGGTAGTTGGAAGCACGAGATCGTCGGAAGGATAAAGGGCAGAAAAAAAAACCCAAGGTGATTAACTAACAACCGTAATTACGACTTCGCATTTAACTAGGATGATCCTCAATTATTTGACGTTAAAAACTGGTAAATTAACGTTCTATGAACTGGGGGATCATAATTATATATCTGGGTGAAGTTGGGATTAAGATAATCACGAAATAATGGCCGAAGCAAAGCTTCAAGCCGACATTAATGGCGGACTGAGATGGTAAAATCGAAGCGTAATAATAATATCGATACATGATAGGTCGAGAATCGAAGCACTATTGAGCACATCAAGGTCGATCCACAACAGGTCGAGCTATTGATGTTCGAATCGAGCATAGCAATGTCGATCCATCGAGCCTAGAAATGCCAGATCGAACCTCGAGGCTCAATCGAATGTCTTGATGATGAACGGTGACGTGTCGAGCATCGACACCAGGGCAAACCTTGATGCCTCGATAGGCACATCAATGTCAAACCATGACGGGTCGAGCTTCGAAACCAGGTCGAACCTCGACGCCTCGTTGAGCACATTGATATCGAACCATGACGCGTCGAGCATCGATACCAAATCGAACCTCAATGCCTCGTCGGGTACATCAATGTCAAACCATGAAGGGTTGAGCATCGATACTAGATCAAACCTCGATGCTTCATCGAACACATTGATGCCGAACCACGATAGGTTGAATATATTGATGCCGATCTATGGAGGATCGAGTCTCAACTTCACAATTTTATAAAATTCAAAAGAATTCGACCTTAAACGATACATGCAAAAATGCACGACCCACGACCCTTATAATACGAACTTGGGCAATACTCGACCCACGAACCACGTACTAAACTATAAGGTCCTGATACAGTGATTCATATTTTGTAGAGCGAGACCGATAAGAATGCGTCAACCATCGAACCATCCTGACACCAGAACAGAGTTGGACTTTCTCACTATAAACTAAAATGTGATTTTGAGCTTCAAGCTCCATTTTGTTAAATGAACTATGCAACATGCTTTTGTTTTGATTGTGATTGTCATGGCCAAAAAATATTTGTGGAATGCTATCTGCTTAAATGAGTATTAGAATACGTCGTGGTGCATGAGCGGCCGACTGAATACTCAAACTGCGTTGTGGTGCGTGAGCGGTCAGTTAGTTTTAACGATTCGGTCTTATCGACTATGTATGTATGTTTTCGGCACTATGTTCATTGAGTATTCCGTTACTCAGCCCTGCATGTATTTCTCAATGTGCAGGTTGTGCTGCGGAGGAAGGCGAGCGATGCTGAGCTGAACCGAACCCTCTAAGTACGCCCGGGTTGCATATCGTCATATATGCATCCCTGCCACATAATAATATCCATTGCCATTCTTATAACTCCGCCTTGTAAACCGGTCTATGTTGTAAACATTATTGACACCTCGATATTAAGGGTCCTTGTCCGTCATATATTTACCAAACATTCATGTGTATTGTATGCTTCTTTTACGTTAAATACTTCCAAATACATTCTTGGACCTGGTTCGATTCAAAAGTGTCCCCACCACAAGTCGCATCCCGGCGGACCAGCTCCCTCGTGGAGGTCGGGGCGTGATAGAGTGGTATCAGAGCAGTTCGATCGCTCTATACCTTCAACCTTTTCACATATTATTCCTACTGCATTAAAATGATCCGAATTGTGACCTCCCAAGCTCAGTGCGTCACTGCATCTACCGCAAATGAGGTAACAAAAGTTACTATTAATGTAAGTTGATAAGAATTGTTACACATGTCTTCATACTACTGATCTTGAGAGGCCATGGGCCAAACATCCAAGTGGTAACGTGCTTCTAAAGTCACGACAAAATTTGCTTAAGCTAGTGAACTCAGATTATGACGTAAAGAGTTCCCTCGAGGAACGCGATAGAACTGTGTGTGCATCAAAATCTAGTATCAAATATTCTACCTCGATAAAAAGGGCAAATTATACAAGACCCATAGCTGGTCCTAAGAATCTAATTATAAAAGACTCCTTTAGGGAGTTACGACTTAACAAAATTTCGCGAATAAAATTTGCTGGCAACAACGCCGCCCCATCTTAGTAGTAATCCTTGGTCCGTGGGATTTTTAAACGATTCAAACCACGATGAAGGTCCCACTAAGGCGTGAGTACCTTAGACAACGACGTACATGGATTATAAGAACCGTGCAAGTACGATCGAGGTGCGAGTACCGAAAGCTGTATGGGCCGAATATTCTGCCGAGTGTTCGAGGTAAGCCTTGAGTATCCTAAAGATTGAGGTACGCCTTGAGTCTCTTAGTGATTGAGGAAAGCCTCGAGTGTCTGAGTGATCGAGGTAAGCCTCGAGTGTTTAGTGATCGAGGTAAGCCTTGAGTATCTGAGTGATTGAGGTTAAGCCTTGAGTATCCGAAATGATCGAGGTAAGCCTCGAGTATCTGAGTGGTTGAGGTAAGCCTCGAGTATCCAAAATGATCGAGTTAAGCCTCGAGTGTCTGAGTGATTGAGGTAAGCCTCGAGTGTCCTAGTGGTCAAGGTAAGCCTCGAAGTATCGAGGGATTGAAAACACGCCTTAAGAGTCCGAATGATCAAGGTAAGAACTATTGGACCAAGTTAAGAAACTCTTATGTTGTATGACTCGATTTTAGAGTTCGATACGAACCACATCAGTTCGATACTCAGGTTCGATGGTCGAACCCTTTCGAAACAACATAACGGCTCGATAAAACAAAGCTACCAACCTAGGCATATGAAACTTATGTCGACTCTAATAATTATCCGAAAACACCACTAACTCTACCCGACGACCCTCGGTGGTTGCACCAACTACCAATATATCGACCCTCAACCTCAAACCATTCGGGTTGAGGGTTGGACCTGTTGACTCTAACGAAGCATGATGACTATGTAGGTAGAATTAAGGAATGGGCATGAACTACGTGATATCTACTTTCCTTGATGTATCATTGCCTGCTAAATTACTAACGATTGCCAAACATTGCAGATGGATCCTCGAGTGATGACCTTCCGCACCATTGAACGAGGGGTCGAGGAGAATTTGGGCATGTTTCTGGCCCGATACCTCGAGGCCTTGAATACCGCAAGTCCTTGGGGTATGTCCAATCTCGAGGGAATGTACTGATTACACCAATTGCTACCGTTCGAATGGTAGGAATGGACGACTCCACTCATTACCCTACACACTTATATGAACGAACAAATCTGCTGTCCACAAGGGGATTTTCCAAGTTTTGTGGCGCAAATTTTTAATCAGGTGGTGCAAGTGGGCATCCCACCCCTGGGACATTCTTCAGTTTGAGGTTCATTCCAACGACCTATCTTACATGGGACGACCCCATATTTCCCGCCTAGCAGAACGCGTTCCATAGGAGGATGCTTTATTGGCACCTGCCTCCCCTGAACCAACACAAGCTAGGGCCAACGACAACAACCCCAACAGAGCTTAGTGTAGCACACCAGTAGAAACATGTGTAAATATACATATATAGCGCTCGATCCCTTTTTGCTATATAGGTCGAATGTAGTGGGCGATATCAAACCTAGTGGTTCGATATCGAACCTAGAGGGGGTGGCAGACTGGGCCACCAACTCGAGGCAAACAGTTGAGAATTGGCCAGTGCCACCCAACCAACGGGTGATTGAACTATTTCAAAGGCAAAACCCACCAAAATTTTTAGGAGAAAGGGACTCGGACAAAACCAAGAACTGGGTCATAGAAACATAAAGGGTATTCGACTTATTACAATATGGTGATGGAGAAAAGATTACTTGTCTTCCTTTCCAACTCATGGGTCCACCATTACGATGGTGGATGACCTACTTTCGGGCTTTGACAACTAAGCAACAAGAGAACCTAACTTGGGAAGAATTCAAAGAAATCTTGTACGATAGGTTCATCCCTTGCAGACATCGAAGGAAATATGCAGCAAAATTTTATAACCTCCGATAGGGAGATAAATCGGTGGAAGACTACGAACAACAATTTTGTGATCTGGCCAAGTGTGCGCCAGAGTTGGTTGACACTGACGAAAAGATGGCAGCCAAATTCCGAGATGGGCTGCACATGAACCTCCGGGCCAGCTTGATCACTCACGAAGGATTAACTTATTCAGAGATATTGAATAAGGCTCTGGATGTTGAATTGGTCTTTATCTCAGGTAGATCATCCGGGGCTGGGTATGACTCGAATTGGGCTAGTTCGGGTCAGAAACATAAATGGAAAAATCGACAGAAGGGTTCTTACTCTCACCAGGGCAACCTAAAACGTCACTGGAAAGAGAGCCAGAACCAGTACCAGCCACCTACCCAGAAGGTGCCATTGCCCAACTATGGGAGACAAGAAAACCAAGGTACAACCAACTACGATTGAAGGTTCAGGGGTTCCGCGAGTTGTGGAAATTGCAGAAGAATGCACGCAGGGCCATGTCCCGCCAAGGGGGAAGCTTTTCTATCAGTGCGGAAAAATCGGCCATTTCGCATCCTACTGTTGTGGAAAGGCTCAAGCTCAGGCTCCCGCCCCCAGGCCGAATTCGACAAGCTCGAGGGATCAACCTCAAGTAATGCAGAGCCGGTACCAGCCCAGACGATCGGACCCAACCCCACATATGAGAGGCAGGACCGCCAGAAGGAAGATGAACAACAAACCCCAATCCTGGCAAGAGTCTATGCCTTAGACCAGGGACAACCACAAGAAGGAAACCGGGGTAATTTGGCAGGTATTGGGACAACGAACGATGTACCAGTTATAATACTTTTTGACACTGGCGTATCACGTACGTTCATCTCGCATGCTTGTGTGGAAAATTTGAAATTAAAAGTTGAACTAGCTCCTAATAATCTACAAGTAGCCACACCTACGGGACATACTACTTTAACTACACATGTTTGCTCAAACCTAGAGATAAATCTGGGTCTGCTTCAGATTGTGCCCAACAACCTCAATATTATGAAAATGCAGGATGTTGATATCATCTTAGGAATGGACTGGTTAGTCGATAACCATGCGGTCATAAAGTGTAAAGAAAGAAAGATACAATTTCAGGTACCGGGAAGAGGGCTAACTAATTTTTATGGGGTCAACAAGGACCGAAGGATACCCGTCGTGTCAGCTTTACAAGCAGCAAAGATGTTGAGGAAATGAGGCAATTAGGCTTACTTGGTTTACCTTGAAGGTAAAAATCGTCCTGAAGTAGTTATTCAAGATATAGATGTTGTAAGGGAGTTCAAAGATGTGTTTCCAGACGAACTTCTAGGATTGCCACCGGACATACAGGTCGAGTTCACCATCGACCTGGAACCAGGAGCCGCCCCTATCTCGAAGGCACCCTATCTCATGGCCCCTCGAGAATTGCAAGAACTGAAAATCCAAATCCAAAAGTTGTTGGATTTAGGATTCATAAGGCCCAACTTCTCATCATGGGGAGCCCCAGTCTTGTTTATGAAGAAGAAAGATGGTTCCATGAGGATATGCACCGATTATCGAGAATTGAACAAGCTAACCTAGAAGAACCGCTATCCTCTTTCCCGAATCGACGATCTATTCGACCAATTAAAAGGAGCCAGTGTCTTCTCAAAAACTGATCTCCGATCAGGATATCATCAGTTGAAGATCCGAAAGGAAGATATTCCCAAGACAGCATTTCAAACCAGATATGGACATTACAAATTTTTCGTGATACCCTTTGGCTTGACCAATGCCCCAGCAGTATTCATGGATCTCATAATCGGGTATTCCACTCCCATCTGGACAAATTTGTGTTGGTGTTTATCGATGATATACTGGTATATTCCAAAAGTGTGGCCGAACATGATGAACAATTAAGGATTATGTTGGGCACTTGTAGAATCGGAAGACTCTATGCCAAGTTCTCTAAATACGAATTTTGGCTAAAGGAAGTAATCTTCTTAGGGCATATTGTCTCAGCCGATAAAATTAAGATGGATCCCGTCTGCCGATAGAATTAAGGTGGATCCCGCCAAGATCCAGGCAATCGAAGAATGAAAATCCCCTGCAACCCCAAATGAGATCAGAAGTTTTCTTGGGTTAGCATGATATTACTACCGATACATCGAAGGGTTTTTGAAGATTGCCAAACCGATGACGAGGTTGCTTCAGAAAGGGAGCAAGTTTGATTGGATAGAGGAATGCGAAGCAAGTTTTCAAGAGCTCAAGAAACGACTTAGTACTGCTCCAGTTCTATCCATTCCAGAACCTGATAGAGAGTACCTGGTCTACACTGATGCATCGAAAAATGGACTTTGTTATGTACTCATGCAAGATGAAAGGGTAATTGTTTATACATCTCAACAGCTGAGACCTCATGAGCTTAATTACCCCACTCTCGATTTAGAATTGGCCGCTATCGTCCATGTACTAAAGATCTGGAAACACCATCTTTATGGAGTCAAATGTGCCATCTACACTGATCAGAAAAGTGTGAAGTATTTCTTTGAACAGAAATATTTAAACATGAGATAGAGAAGATGGCTAGAGTTAGTCAAGGACTATGATCTTACCATCAACTATCACCCTGGTAAGGCCAACTCAGTAGCTGATGCCCTCAGTCAAAAAAGCTTAGCTCAACTAAGTTCGCTCCTGACCACGGAGAAGGAACTCCTAAAGGAATTCAAAGACTTAGGTTAGAAGTGATTCAGCCTGGAGACACTATAAAAGGGACCATTGCCGCCCTCGTAGCCAAACCAGACCTACGAGAAAGGATAATAGAGGCCCAGAAGAAGGATGAGTACCTTGAGAGACTCCGTATAAAGATCGAAGCAGGACAAGCAGGGAACAATCAAGAGTCAGCCGATGACGTTATCGTGTTCGAAAGAAGAATATGTGTACTGGCAGATGCCGAGTTGAGGAATGAAATAATGAGCGAGGCTCATGACACGCCCTACACCACCCACCCGGGAAGTAGGAAGATGTACCAAGATCTGAAGACGAGATTTTGGTGGGAAGGGATGAAACGAGACATAGCCTCATTTGTAGAAAAGTGTCTCACTTGTCAAAAAGTGAAAGCGTTACACCAACGACCTCATGGTAAATTACAGCCCTTAAAAATACCGGAATGGAAATAGGAAGATATCGCCATGGATTTTGTGACAGGATTGCCGAAGTCGCAACTAGGCAACACTGCTATATGGGTCATTATGGATAGGTTGACTAAGAGTGCTCATTTTGCACCTATCTGAACTACCTATGGGGCTGACAAATTGGCTCAGCTCTATGTTCAAGAAATTGTACGACTAAATGAAGTGCCAAAGACCATTACTTTTGATAGAGATGAAAAGTTCATGTCCCGATTTTGGACTAGTATGCAAAGCGAGCTTGGTACTCGACTAAATTTCAGTACCACTTTCCATCCTCAGACCGATGGTCAATCAGAAAGGATGATCCAAATGTTGGAAGATATGTTGCGAACCGTCGTACTAGATAGAGTAGATAGTTGGGAGAACGTTCCACCTCTCGTTGAATTTGCCTATAACAACAGCTATCAAGCTACTATATGCATGGCCCCATATGAAGCCCTCTATGGGAGAAAGTTTCGATCTCCGCTTCACTGGGATGAACTGGGAGAAAGAAAGGTTCTCAGACATGATGTAGTTGGTGAAATGATTGAGATAGTGCGTCAAGTCAAGGAAAAAATCAAGGAGGCACAAAGCAGACATAAATCTTACGCTGACAAGCACCGATCTGACCTATAGTTTGAAGTAGGAGATAAAGTATTCCTAAAGGTATCACCTACTAAGGGAATTATTCGCTTTGGGAGCTGTGGAAAATGGAGACCCCACTTTATCGACCCTTACGAGATTTTAGACAAAGTAGGCCCGGTAGCCTACCGACTAGCACTACCACCCAGCCTTGGGAACGTTTACAATGTCTTGCATGTGTCTTAACTATGCAAATATGTGTTTGATCCAAAACACATCATTTGATAGGAAGATATCGATTTGAACCCGTCTCTGCAGTATGAAAAGAGACCCACTGTTGTTTTGGAGCGAAAGGAACAAATCTTGAGGAATAAGACAATCCTATTGGTAAAGGTTCTGTGGAGGAACCACGATCACAAAGAAGCAACATGGGAACTAGAAGAGAAAATGATGGCAGAGTACCCCGAATTGTTTACAGAATAACGAAATTTCGGGACAAATTTTTGCAAGGGGGAGAGAATGTAATAGCCCTAAATTATAAAATCTACTAATTATAGTGAAGTTAAAAAATTAGTTATTAAACTAAGTGTTGATAATTCACTGTTATCAAAAATTCCCACTGCGATCAAATGACTCAAATTTAAAAGAACCCAATATACCGTTGTGTCTGAAATTAAAAATCTTATACTACGGGGTGATCCGTTTTGACAGAAACGACCAAATATTCCGTAACTTATTTAAAGAAATAATTGACAGAATAAAATTCACTATGTTATAAATAACAAGACTACGTGTCCGAACTGATCACAAGAATTAGAGTCTATTTGAAAAGCTTATGCAGCGCAACTATCCGAGAAGTCAGACACCAAATGAACAATTGATGAAGTTTTGAACACTAAAATATTAACTATTTTTGCATGCAAATGTGTTGCTCTGCATGACCAACTTTTGACAAATGATGCCAACTTTTGACAAGAACAATCACCATGCACGTAGATCAGTTCGCACCCCAACAAGAAGCAAAAATACCAACGAGTAGAAACACTCTCAACTGTGGAAACTGACACTAACGGGGTGAAGAAAACGGCACACGATGGAGCCGTTATGCACTGGCAAAATTAAATATTAATTACCGCCCAAATAGGGGAATATTTACTGAGATCCTAATCATTGCCTATAGATCTACTGAGCATATATCGACACAAAACAAATTGCATGGCTCAAATTACCATAAGGGTAATAAAAACTTGGTGGGGCAAAATACACGGTGACTCAGATGTTCACCGCCCCTCACCACCTACCATCTATAAAAGGGGTAAATTTCTCCTCATCACATTCGCTCCGAAAATAATCACAATTATATCAGAGTGAGGAGTGTGAGAAGAGATAAGGGAAGGAAGAGAATTCAGCTGGAAAAGAAATTTAGAACTTGTCGAAGAGAAGAACGGTCAAAAACAAGAGGATGGTGGTAGAGTGAGAAATCGGTAGGCACGCATTCTTCACTCCTTAAATCCTCCCTCCATTCAACCATGTTCTAAAGTTTTAACTCGTGATTCGTACTCCATACTAATAGTTGAAAGTATAATAGAGGTAGTTGGAAGCACGAGAGCCTCGGAAGGATAAAGGGAAAAAAAAACCCAAGGTGATTAACTAACTACTGTAATTACGACTTTGCATTTAACTAGGATGATCCTCAATTATTTGACGTTAAAAACTGGTAAATTAACGTTCTATGAACTGTGGGGATCATAATTATATATGTGGGTCAAGTTGGGATAAAGATAATCATGAAATAATGGCCGAAGTAAAGCTTCAAGCCGACATTAGTGGCGGACTGAGATGGTAAAATCAAAGAGTAATAATAATATCGATCCATGATAGGTCGAGAATCGAAGCATGATTGAGCATATCAAGGTTGATCCACAATGGGTCGAGCTATTGATGCTCGAATCAAGCATATCGATGTCAACCCATCGAGCCTAAAAATGCCAGATCGAACCTCGAGGCTTGATCGAATGCCTCGATGATGTACTGTGATGGGTCAAGCATCGGCACTAGGTCAAACCTCGATGCCTCGATAAGCACATCAATGTTGAACCATGACGGGTCGAGTTTCGACAACAGGTAGAACTTTGACGCCTCGTCGAGCACATCGATGTTGAACCATGATGGTACGAACTTTGACACCAGGTCAAACCTCAACGCCTCATCAAGCACATTGATATCAAACCATGACGATTCGAGTATCGATACCAAATCAAACCTCGACGCCTCATCGGGTACATTGATGTCGAACCATGAAGGGTCGATCATCGATACCAGATCAAATCTCGATACCTCATCAAGCACATCGATGCCGAACCACGACGTGTCCAATATATTGATGCCGATCCATGGAGGATCGAGTCTCAACTTCACAATTTTATAAAATTCAAAAGAATTCGACCTTAAATGATACATGCAAAAATGCACGACCCACGACCCTTATAAATACGAACGTGGGCAATACTCGACCCACGAACATCATATTAAACTATAATGTCCTGATACAGTGATTCATATTTCACAGAGCGAGATTGATAAGATTGCGTCAACCATCAAACCATCCTGACACCAGAACAAAGGTGGACTTTCTCACTTTAAACTAAAATGTGATTTCGATCTTCGAGCTCCGTTTTGTAAAATGAACAATGCAACATGCTTTTGTTTTGATTGTAATTGTCATGGCTGAAAAATATTTGTGGAATGCTATCTGCTTAAATGAATATCATAATATGTCGTGGTGCATGAGCAGCCGACTGAATACTTGAACTGCATCATGGTACGTGAGTGGTCGGTTAGTTTTAACGATCGGATCTTAGTGGTTAATTTAAGTTCACTAAGGTTAGTGCAATCGGTGATGATCACCAGCGAGGATGTATTCCTCCTGGGATGCATCGTGACCAGCGAAGAAGGTCTGCTTCCTGGTTCACACCAAACAGATATGCAACTCTAAGGTGAAAAAGGTGTTGAGAAACTGTTTTATGCGCATAAGGTGGTTTTCTAAATTAAAACCCTTGTGTGTCATTTTATTGTATGACATGACATTTCAAAACTATGTATGTATGTTTTCGGCACTGTGTTCACTGAGTATTCCCGTACTCAGCCCTGCATGTATTTCTAAATGTGCAAGTTTTGATGCGGAGGGAGGCGAGCGACGCTGAGCTGAACCGAACCGAACCCTTAAAGTACGCCTGGGGTGCATATCGTCATATATGCATCCCTGCCACATAATAATATCCGCTGTCATTCTTATAAATCTGACTTGTAAACCGGTCTAATATCGTCATATATGCATCCCTGCCACATAATAATATCCGCTGTCATTCTTATAAATCTGACTTGTAAACCAGTCTATGTTGTAAACATTATTGACACCTCGATGTTAAGGGTCCTTGCCCGTCATGTATTCACCAAACTTTCCTATGTATTGTATGGTTCTCTTATGTTAAATACTTCCAAATACATTCCTGGACCTGGTTCGATTCAAAAGTGTCCCAACCCCGAATTGCGTCCCGACGGACTGACTCCCTCGTGGAGGTTGGGGCGTGACAGAAACCCAAATTAGTTTATGTCAATACACACAAATATAATTTAGTTTCAATAATATAATAATAAAATATTAATTATTGTGCTTGCTTCATTCAAAAATGCAATTTGTTGGGAGAAAACAAATTAATTTATGTCAATACACGCAGATATAATTTAGTTTCAATAATATTATATTTATATAGATGTGTTTGGTGATCTTTGTAATATAATTATATTCAATCTAATTATAATGTTACGATGAATATAAAATTTAATGACTCAAAATCTTTTAAACTGTGATATGAGCAGTTAGGTCGTCCTGGGCACAATATAATGCGTTGAACTATCAACAATGCCTTGGGTTGTCTATTACCTTGGGTAAGAACTTTTCTCATGATCTTAAAAGTCAAGAGTTTGAATTTATGCGGGGACGTAATATTGAACTTTTGTTTAAAATAATGATGCCATTGAGCATAATATTCAAAATGAAATTTCAATTAGTCACAAGATTTTTTTTGTGTACCATGTCAAAACGTAACAACCTTCCACACAAAAATTTGAATAAACAGTCCAAAATTTCTTGAAAGAATTTAAGGAAATACAATTGATCTTGCATTAGAATCATTTCAATATTTCATAATTCTAATGGATGCTTTGGATTTGTATATCATTATTATACATTTGGAATAATATTTTCACAAGGTTAATATCCACAGTTATCGAGTTGAGGACTCAATTTCCCCAAATAATTAATTAAAGCTCTGCTTGTTTATGTTTTTTCCTTGAAAAAGTGCATTCCACAATTTTTAGAAAAGTGATTCTTTTTAAAATAAATTCGAAATTCATCTATATATTTTTGCTCTGCTTAATTAAAAAAGTTATAAACAAGCAACTTCTCATAACTTCTTTTAGGCAATTCACTTTTTTGGAATACATTTGAATGGACATTGGAATTCGCAACGAAAGCTTTTGATGAGTATTGTATGTCATTAGCATTAAAGTAGAGCATCTGGTTCCTTATGTCTACACTCAGAATGATCTATAGAATCTTTGATCAAATGTGTAAAATTAATCACTAGACCTTTACAGCAAGATTTTAACTTACTAATATCTTGTCAGGAACATATAGTTTTGCATGCTGCTATGTTTACAAATTCGACCGACTACATATCACGAATAATCCCCTAGACAATAAGTGCTTGAAAATAGCCAAATGTTTCTCATCTGCGAATCTTTGGTTGTGCAGTATATGATCTAACAATACTATCAAAGTGTACCTCTATGAACCCCCATGTAGACTTGGCATTGAGAGCCCATGATAGGAGATCAATTTACTGCTTTGATGAAAAATTGACATTAGAGAGATAAAAGCTCGAATCAAAAGAATGTCAAGAAATTTCATGAAAGAAAAAGATCTTAGCATATAGATCTACACTTATGAATCAAAACTTGAATTTTGAAAGATAATAAACTTGTAATGCTTCTCAAGCAATTTGCTAAATGCATTTATTAATCGTAAATGAGTAACTATATCATATATATATCAGCTATAAATGCACTTGAAAATATTGAAGTTCCTAATAGGCCAAGTAAATTAAAAAATACTCCTAAATGCTATAGTGACATATTTTTGTTATAAATGCACCTGAAAGTATTGGAGCTCCTTAATAGACCAAGTAAATTAAACAATGTTCGTCAATGCCAGAACTGTGGGAGACCTATCAATGCTCCTCAGATTAATGCCTTAGCTAGCTTAGTGACAGGAAGATACATTTTGGGAACAAGGCTCGTCCCTTTTCTAGTAGCACAAGGGCCGACTATGGAGAATGACACATGTTGCACAAAGCTTGAAGGTGAGGTGCACAAGGTTAGTTCGGCTTCGGACTCTTGGATGGAGCCCTTATTGAACTACCTACGAGGTGAATGGGAGTCTAAAAGTAAGATAGATGCTATTTGAATTGCGAGGAAGCCCGGCATATTCATTTTGTTTGGAAGGTCAGCTATGCAGGAGTTCCCTTGAAGGACCATATTTGAAATGTGTTGAGAATGATCGAGGACTAGAAGTTCCCGAAGATTTGCATAGTGGAAGTTTTGATAATCACTCAGGCTTGATTGCTTGAGGAGACTTGAGCATCCATCTAAGTAAATCTTTATTGGCCGACTTTGAAGACTTAGAGGATTTTGTTCATAGGTATAATAAATACTAGAGGTTTGCTGACCAATGTTTATATATAGGATGTAGGAGGATCCATTTGGGAAGTAAGAAGCCCCTTTGACAATGAAATCACAAACTCGCAAAACCTCTCCATCCGAACATTGCATCTTGGCTATTTATGAGATGTGGAATGGACATTGTAGGCAAGTTGCTATGAGGATTTGGGCAAAATATTATACTGGTGGTGACAGATTATTTCACTAAGTGGGTCGAGGCTGAAGCATAGTCTCGAATTAGAGATATTGAAGTGACTTCTTGTGGAATAAGTTATTTGCAGATTTGGATTGTTATGGCCCACAATTTGTTAGTCGCAAAACGTACTACTTCTACTGTAGATGGCAAATAAAGTTGGTATATTCAACCTCGAGATATCCGGAAGATAAAAACAGTATGCATATATAAAAACATAAGTATCACTTACTATGACTTAAAATCTCATTTGTTAAAACACAAAAAAATATCTTATTTTAATTCAAGAAAACTATTATAGTACAATAAAATCATTGATCTAAATTGATCGATTTTGTAGAAGGTGATCCATGAGCGGTTTAACACATGTAATATTTTACTTACTAACCATAATTATATGACTTATAATTTTTTAATTTTTTAATTGACAGGAGTAATCTGCCATAGCAATAATAGGTAAATTTTGCTAATGTCTTATAATCTACAATTCACATGTGACGAATCATTCGACTCGTGACTAAACTATGAGCCTTCATGTTCACGTAATTCAACTTGTCTATAAAGTTAGACAAATATTAGGCAAAATATATGTGCTCATATGTTCTCTCGCTCATTCATTCTTACTACTTAAACCGCTTACGCATTGGAGCCTGTTTGGCCACCTAACCCCCGATCTTTCGATTTTTATACTAGATTTAATGCCACACTCCATACAAGTCCATGAAAAAAAATTCTATCATCACAATTTGACGCTCTACGTGGGAAAAATTTCTACTTTTTTTATCTCGAGTGATAATACAGAAGGAATGAAAGACCAGTTACACCTTCCCCTTACACTAAACCCAACATCGTATATATGCTCCAACACTTGGAGTGCTGATCGACATTGCCGCTCTTAACTTCCTCATGAGTCCTCAGCTTGCTTCGTCCTTCTTCCCTACTTTCTAACAGAGAGAGCGGGGGAATCTTCTTTCTTTTGACTTCGTCAACTAAAATGACCACTTTTCATCAAAATAACATGCCCTTTTGGTAGTTCTAGCTTCCTCGCTCAAGAACCAAAATTTCAACCTACACAAGCCTTAACTTGGTAACCGACAAAGAAACTTACCAAAGACTGAACACCTCTTGGGTTTGGATTCAGAAACTTAGTCATCCACATCCCTATAGTTTCTGCCCGTTCAAAAAAAGAA
>AYJT01047454.1:0-10493 GCA_001278415.1 Ocimum tenuiflorum
ATTTGAACCTCATGTAACGAATCAAAGCCATGAAAGAACCGTCATTAATCCCAGGAGAGGCATGTATATGTAAGAACTGTCCATCTCAGACAAATATCCTAAAAATTGTCTTACTAGATAAAGACGAATCTCTTATTGTAATCCACTTGTATATTTTCAGGTATTCAATGAAATAAATAATTTGTCTTTAGTTGTCTGCTTCAAGTTACTTCAGAAAAGTCCATAATGTTTGTTCGAGCTAATTTCAAAAATTATTATGCCTCTCCACTCATGAATCTTCTGTTGCATTCACTCTCTTTATAAATCAGAGTGTATCCCCAGAATTCTTTCAAACTTATTTGCACTATGTTGTAACAATGTTACTTGAGTAATCAATCTACTCTCTAAAACAGACGACCTTTAATATAAGAAGCTATTGTTATGGCTAACAAATATTAGTTTGGCTATGAATAAATGGAAAACAACATATTATCCAAATCTAGGTTTGAAACTCGAACTATTCAATTTGAGAATTCTAAGAATCAAAGTCGAATCTTGTTCTCGAAAACTAACCTCGATAAACGAACATCGTAAAATCCAATAGCAACACTTGAGTGCCTACCTCAAAATAGTTTGACCTCACCTCATTCAACCATACAAATAAAACACATGGAGATTCGATCCATTAAGCTAGATTGTCGGCACAATCTCATTCCTTTACGACTACCACGTTCATGGTCAGCCACGATCATCACGAACTCCATTGCCATTATAGTATAGTCCTCCACTTCGATGTTCATGAAATTAAGATCGCCATAATCGTAGTGGTTAATTCAGTTTGTCCTGAATCATAGGTAAAAGATATATATATCATATGTTGTCATATACATAAAGACTCGCTAACTAAATTGCAAACTTTTAGCAAAAGGTTTCCAAATCCAAACTATGCATGGAAATAGACCGTTAGGATGCCCGAAAAAAAATATTACATTTTCAGCCCCAACATTATATATATATATATTTTTTGACAAATACTTCTCAAACTTCTAATTCATAACGGTGTGGTGTAATTGTACTTTGTGGTCACAATTTAATCATCTGAAAGTTCTGAACAACATATATGTCGTCATTTGAAGGTAAAACAGTAAAACAACTTCGCATAATTTTATATAGAATTTTGAAAACTTTTATGTAGCAAAAATAAAACTTAAATTGTAACCGTAATCATAATCAAAATATAATTTCCCCCGATCACCTAATTTATTGTGAAACATGTAGAATCAAATATGCAGGATAAGAAGTCCCTTTGAAGCACGCCCACTAATGGACATCGTGTGTAAAAAACCCTCAAATTTGAAATTTAACCAAAACTCGATAAACAGTTCGCGCATTTGACACAAATTTTGTACAAAAAACAAGATGAAGCGCAAGTCACAGTAAAAGGTAACAACTCACAAGAATTGATTTATTAGAATACACAGATAAATGGTGAACACTGTTGAAGAAATGCAGTTAACACTGCTAAAAAATCACAAGACAATAAATAGCAAGGAGAGTGTACAAAGGCCTATTCTTGGATCCAGATATCAATAACAAATGTCAGCAATAATGTAATTTACTCAGTTAGCAAATATTGTGTGAACAGAATAAAAAATAGGTGTGCCCGCTGCAACCGAGAATCTTGAGACAAGAAGGGTGGTCATAAATTATGTTTCTCACCGCATTCCTGACAAAGTAATGGGAGCTAGAAGAGCATCAACCTTCGACTCGATATATCTGCCCAAACAATTTCTCTGTAAGTGGCCCAGACCAAGAACTGTGTGTGTGTGTGCTGGACATGTCCAATGCAATACTATTCAAGTCCACCTGCAGCTAAAATCGTGTATGTAGGGATCCTTGCATTGTCCTTGAAGGTACAGTAGCCTGCCTCAACATAGCAGACCCAATTGAACAAGCAAAAAATAAGGTATTAGTAGCATATAAGTGTTTAGGAAGTAGGAACCGCAATTAATAAAGTTTCACGTGAAGGGTTAATTATCTACACCCAACTTTAACTTCATATTGAGCCTTTTGTATCTAGAAAGAAAGACTCATGCTCACCTCTGTAAACTGAAATTGTGACGTGCTCGCATCAGCCCCAGGGTTTGAAGTAGCACTGCAAGGATGAAATTGCTGTTGACCAAAATCCCCACCATTTCTTGCATTCATTGCAGCATATTCACTTTGTGAAAGTCCACCAAAATTGCGACCGTTGGATGTAGAAGCTTGACTTTGAAGTGCATCCCCCCTCAAATTGCTTAATCTTGGAGAAAAGGCTTCCCTACTGTACAATGAAGGTATGTTATAGTCTGCTAGTCTTCCCCGAAAAATATTTTGTGGTGTCATAGCCCTTGGTATAATGGTGTTTTGAGTTGCTACGACTCCACGACCAATTGGTGAACCAAAAATATCACTTGCTGATGATGATGACACACCATAACTCCCGTCAGATTGTCGATTTCTGCTATTAAGAAATTGATGTATAACTCGCTGTATCCGACGTCTGTCATGCAGAGTGAATGCCCCAGATCCAGAGGCAGGTGAAGTGGGTTGAAGATGCCCAATATTTCTCGGTGACTGAGAGTACCCGTTCACTTGAGACAATGGAGTGTCAGGTACATATGCTTCATTGAGGTCGAAAGTTTCACGAACAGCAGAGCCAGGGGATAAACCAACAGAAATATTGTTAATTGATCCATGATCAGAAGTAGGATTTAAACCTTGAGCATTTGATGAAGCAAGGGCTGTCGGTCTACAGCCATCACAATACCAATTACCATCTGGTACCTCGCGTCCGAGACCAACACAAAAAGTGTGTGCAGGCGAGTCGCATAGGTCACAAAGAAGCATGAGTGCATCATCCCCGCCTTGCAGACACTCAGTGCAAAGAACATTTTCATATGGATCAAGATAGCCCCTAAGCTCCTCTTCAGATGGCTGATAAACCTGCAAATATTTTAACAGCAAGATAAGTAGTTCCTTAAGAGACAAGTATAGAACACGAGGCTCCTTTGTCAAAATAATCTAAAGATGCTATTCCCAAAACCTGATCACGCTCGGGCACAGGAAAAACTGCATCCCTTAGATCATGGCCACCATCCGTTCGTGCAGTTCTACTGATGGTTGCAAACCTTTGCTTGCAGAGAGGGCAGCGAGATTCCACTTTAGACCACTCCATGATACATGCAAAACAAAAGTAATGACTGCAACAGTTTAAGACACCTCTGACTGTCTTTTCCACCTCTTCAGATAAACAAATCCCACAAACTTGCTTCCCAATCTCAATATTCAAATCAACCACCTTCCGTTTACCCTTCCTTCCTGGGTTCTGTCCTTTTAAAGGCCCTATCTTTAATTCTTCCGTCATTTTCAAAGAACTAGAGCTCCTCAAATTAGTTTTCAACTTTTTACAAAACACAGTAGCTTCTTTAACCTGCTCTCTCTCTTCTTCTGATATAGTATATTCATAATCAGAAGGTTCTGAGCTCGCTGAATCAGAATCAGAATTGACAATTACACTTTCCTTTTTCCTCCTGCCCCAACCCCATTCCTTGATTGTTTTCCTTATTCTTGAAGTAGGTTTCTCGACTTTGAACTCCCGAGAATGATTAGACCTATTTTTTGTCCTCAAAACTCGTCTTCCTACAGGTTTCCGTCTGGTAGTCTTCAAAACCTCACCTGGAGAAAATTCCTCATCATCAGAATCATCAGACACATCATAATCATCATCTTCCTTTTCTTCACTATAAGAAACTACATCTTTTTCTTTAGGATCCTCATTATAAGAATCCACATTTATATCTGTTCTTGAAACTCGGGATTTCTTTCTTGGATTTTCATCAACAAAGTCATCCTCGTCTTCTTGACAAAGAGCTTCAATATCATCCTCCTCTTCATGGGAGACTTTTTTCTTTTGTTGCGTTGCACCAGAAAGACAGAAATCATCATATTCCTCTTCCTCATCTTCCTCTTCACTATTGGCTACCCTTTTTTTTCTTGGCTTCGCAACTGCATTTTTCTTTCTTGTCTGGAAAGCTTTTCGCCCTCTAGGTCTGGCAACCTTCTTAGTTGCAACCTTCTTTTCTACCCACTCCTCTTCTTCGTCATCATTAAATTCCCCTAAGCTCTCTTCTGATTCATCCTCAGCAAGTGAAGAACAATAATCATCCTCAGAATGATTAAATTCTTCATCTTCATCCACCCTATAATCCTCATCAGACTCATCTGAACCGTTTTTCTCTAATCGGACATTGTTCCTCGTCTTGCGTTTATAACCAATCTTGCCTCCCCTTGCCATCTGTTCATGCACCCAAATTAGATGTAATTCACGATTAATCATATACCATTGCATACAGAGGATAGTACTATCTGGATAACTTTATTTAGGTATGAACGTCCATGAACCTCATGTCCTTTCTCTCTTATGAGCTAAAATATGCACATCCAGATTCTTAGGAATTAAGCTAGTTATTTCTTTTCCTCGTTGCAAACTAAAAAAGGCCAAAGAATTGATTTCAATATGACATACTTCGCAGTAATTTGTACACCCAAATTAATCAGTCAATCTCCCAGGAATAGTAAGATCACTGTTTTCTCAATAACTAGTGCATGAATTGACCTCAAATCACCAAATCAAACAATCAAGACAACTGATCCCCTGACTTTTCTACAAAAACTCAACAAAATTTTCCAATCAAATCAGAAAAGGCCCAAATTAAGTCACAAAACATCATATGTATTCGAGTTTCCCTCAGTATGAACGCCTTTGAAACTAATCAAACCGATCTGATTCACATACAAAAAATAATATATTCCAAACGAAACCCTAGATCGAAATCAATTCACCCTTCAGCAACTTATCTAAGCTCGAATCGAAATACAATCGATAAACCACCAGCGGAATCAATTCATAATTGAAAAAGAAAAGTGAGCTGACAATGTAATCCCATCTTCTGAAATTAAAATCAGCAGAATAGAAGAGCGGAGAATACTTACCGGTAATTCGGAAACAAATCAAGCAGAGGCTTCTTCCTCGGAAATAAAGGAAGCGAATCAAGCGATTGGAGAAGAGAAGTATAGATGAAGGCGTACTATTCTAGGGTTTCTTTGCGGGGAATTTCAAGTTATAGAGAGAGAAAGAGAGGAGGTACAGACATCCGGAGAGAATGCTTGAATAAGCAAAACTAATTTGTACAGAGTTACAGATCTCTTCTCTCTCGCGCGCTCACACACACAATCCACATATATAGAAACAAATATGTAAATATGGGCGTTAAAAATGGAGGTCAAAGTTAACAAGAATTTACTCGTTTTGTTTCTGCACCTGGAACTCGGACAAAATCAGAAATAAATCGAAATTATAGTAGGAAAAGAAAAATAAAATATTATTTTATTTCTTAGCTTCAATCAAATGTGCATTACTATTTTACTTGCGAGAAAAAATAATTCCATTATGGAAACTAACGAATCTAATTTTAAATTATGTCAGCGGTGTCCGAAGTTTCAAAACATGTGTACGAAACATGAAATAGAGTATGGCATATATTAATTAATTAAACTTTTATCCACTTTTGAGCTTGCTTACTTTTTATTTTTTCTAATCTTTTGTAATGTTCATAAAACCTTTAAAAAACAGTAAATTTTAACGCAATTTTTTTACTTTTCTTTTTTCTTTTTCCAGATTTAACATTCATATATATATATACATATTTTTTTTGCCAAAATCACATTGTCTGTTATCTAACCAATAATTCATGCTTTTCACGGTGAAATGCATTAAATTTCACATTTCTCTTCATCGCATCTAATGAACGCAGGGTTGATCCTAACAAAACGAGGTCCTAGGACCAAAAAAAATTCGGGCTCTTAAATTTTTTCGCACAAATGATTTGAAATTTATAAGTGTGGCGGGGTTAAACTAAAGATAAGTAGGGATATAAACTGTTGATCCCATTTCAAAAAATGTCAGAGTGAACAGTTAGGTTAATGAATATACGGACATATGCATGAATGTGTGAATAAATGGATGAATGGTGGAATGGTTGTGGAATTTAATCTAGTGCCAACTGCCTTAGTCAAGTCTGTTTATGAAATTTATTAGCTGTCTAGTTTAGATAAAGTTAAGTTTCAGATATATGAGTCAACTAAGCTTTGATTGAGCTGACAAGTTTTAAGAGCTAGTTGAAAATGAACTTAAAGATATGAGAATGATTTATAATCCAACAGCTTGAATATGTCAGCTAACTTGAGTCACCTGAATCGACATCTTTTAAGGATCAGCTATCGAGTTATCATACATTAGTAAAAACTGAAAGAAATGAAACAGCCACAAGATTTTTATAGAGGTTCGGAGACACACGACGATCCTCCTGATATCTGCTCCGCGTTTTTTGCCGATTGAAGGTTTGAATTCCCTTCGAGAACGAGGTAGGTTTCTTCTCAGGCATAGTCTGATGAGGGAATCTCAGATTCTCGTGATGCAGAATCTAGATGCTAACAAAATATGCTTATCTGTGTAGGTCGATGTATCTTCTGCAGATTCCGGTGGGTTGGTCGGAAAGCTAATCTGCATATTCTTTTCTTGATGATGCCAAATCCCGAATAGTTCCAACCCCATCTTCTATTTCACCCACTTGGTATGTATAGTCTTCCTCGAGAATCTAACCATTGGGATGGTTGTTGAAGAATGTTGGGTTGAGGTTCGATTTTGATTCACGAAATCAGTGCCTGGCCAAACATTGATGGATTTGACACAGCGATTACCTGGAAATATTTTACGTCCCCTGGGCAGATCTAGACATTGAATTTATTGATTGGAATGAGTTAGATTACAGTGTTTTGCAGGTGAAATCCGATCAAACAGTGATCGGAGGCCTGAAACAGGGGATAAGCATGACTATGTAGAGTAGTGTGTGTATGAATGGTGAAAAATGTGTCTTTCCTCCCTTTTTATAGAAAGCTTGAGGAGAAAGGCACAATTAACCTAAGATTGTGGGCCTAAACAGAATAAGGGGCCCAATTACAAGAAACAAGGATAAAATGTTACATTTTACATATTAAATGCAACTCGAGCTCTACTCTCGAGTCTTATTCAGGGTTCGATCCTCTAGGCGATTTGAACTTTGATCATGGGGCTTTTCTCGAGGGCTGGCTCTAGAGCTGCTTTGGGCTTTGATCCTCGTACTGATTACTTAAGAGATGCTTTTCAAGCTGAATTCTAGACTTGAGCTATTTCAGAGGTCGAGATTCTAGGTCGAGGACACAGATTCTGCTCGTTGATTTTGACCCTCAATAATAGCCCCCTTGTCTTCATGGATCAAGTTGATTGATTCGTAGAGACAAGCCTACAAAATATTGAGTTAGTCAAAATCTTAACAGAAATGCTGGAAACTTGCGTACTCGGAGGCGAGTTAAGTTGTGAACGATGATCGTTGATCGTGGAAGATCTCTTGGTTCGAGGTTTGAGTAAGATTGAGTCCTTGCTTGTTGAAGTACGAAAACCTGCTCAAGATGCAACAAGGTGAAGTATAATCTTTATGAAAAGTTTAGAAGATGTACTTCGCCAGGAGTCGAGTTTTGAGGTATCTCACTCCTTGTCAAGTTGGACGAATTTGGTGTGAATAACCTGCTTTTCAAGGGCGAGACCCAAGCACGAAAACAAAATGAGAACTTAATTTCTTAGCAATTTATACCTCAATTTTTGGGGTTGTCATACGGCATGTTTGAGGTTCTCTTTCGAGGTTCGAGACCCAAAATAGAAGCATAACAATAAATCATACGTTAAGGTTTTAGTTTATCCTCCGAAATCAGAGAGGCCGCTGAGGGCTGTTGGTAGTTTATCCTCTGAGTGAATCCATTCCCGTCTTAGAGAGTTTATTTGTGCCCACCCAGAGAGGTCACTAGGATTGTTTATGATTAGGTGGTTAAGGATCTTGCGGCATCCCCGCGCATCACTGGCCATGAGCTGATAGTGCGGCATTGCTCACATTTACGAACCAAAAGCGAAACAGATTCATCGCGAACTAGGGATCTATAATACGACATCACTCAGGTTTTCGAACCAAAAGTAGAAAAAATTCATCGCTGATCAAGGATCCATAATGTGACATCGCTCAGTTTTCGAACCAAAAGCGGAATAAATAGGGCCCAGGGGGCTGCATGACTAGCTCGAAGATAGGTTGCATAAGTTATGGGGCACGAGCCCTGAGTTATGCAGATCATAGTGCCGAACTATGTGTAAAATAATAATCGAAATATAGATCGTAGTGTCGGACTACGTCTGAAATATTAATAATGGGTTTTCGAACTCTGAGGTCATCGATGACTTGAGAAATACTCGAACTTTGAAAGGCAGTTCGAGGTTCAGGAGATAATAAGAATTCTAAGAGAAAATTTGAATTTGAGAAACTTTTGATTCCGAGGGATTTTGAAATATCCCAAATTTTGAGAGAGCTCGTATTTTGATAAACAACTCGAGCTCCCGATATAATAAGAATTCCCAGGGATGATAAGGATCTCGGCACCATTTTGCATTTACGATAGTTGTCGGGACCTTCCAAGTTAATAAGAAATCCAAGAAGTCCCGAATTCCCCGAAGATCATGAGATCTGCATGACTTTTAGCTTTTCATGAGTTCGAGAATTCTAGTAAATAGACAATAAAAAATCCAATCGTCATTGATGGCCTCTAACGCGAATATAGAGGTAGCCCTGAGTAGTGGACTCGAGAGGCTTCATCGAGCTGCGGTGTCGGATGGACTTCGAGAGTTTATCATGTAAGGAAAACACAGGACGCTCGAGGGGTTGGAAGCCCCGAGTGTCTCGAAACACTGATACAATATACAGTAGAATCTAGATAAATAAATTAAGACTCTTTAAATTAATAAAATCTCTTAAATAATAAATTTCTCCGATCCCGACTTGGGCCAATGTAAACAATCATCTAAATCGATAAGATAATAATATAATAATTTTTTAAAATTCTTTTATAAATATAAAGGTCTCATCAAAATTATAAATTAATAATTCATAAATATTACATTTATTACTATGATAACTTACTAAAATATGAATCTATTGTAATTTGCTCTTTTTTAAAAAAAAATAAAATGTAATTCAATTTCATCTTTAATTTTTCAAATTGTGCCCACAAGTTCTGGAATTGAGCTCTCCAACTGTAATAAAAAGTTGTGAAGTGTTGTTGTCGCGTTCAATGCTTCCTTACGCATAACTAGTTGAAGTGGTGTTGAATCATCTTCAACCTCATCATTGGTACAAGTTTCAACAACATTAGCCATGGTTTCCACTAAACTTTGAACTTGTAAACATTTGTCATTTTCACCGGGATAATCCAACAAGTTATTGATGTCCATTTTGTTGCGGTAGCCATTAACGTGGATCATATTCGCAAGTTCATGTATGCCTTCTTCAAAAGTTGTCTCAATTAAGTCCTTTGAGGTTTCTTCATCATTTGAGCAGATTTTGCAGTGTCGAAAGCAATTTGCTATTGTCACTTGAGAAACATTGGTTGTCTAAGCAGAGACGGCAAAATTGATTGGACAAAAAAAGAAGTGACTTGGACAAAAAGAAACAAAGTGGCTTAGAAAAATATTTTTTGTTAATAACCTCAGACCAATCAATCGAATATTTATTAATACGTAATCCTTTCTAGATCAGATTGTCCTGACTCATACCCTAATATCTTTCTATAGAACCTCCTGCTATGGATAGTGCATTTTAAAAGCTCTAATTATTCTAGCATCGCACGGGCACGGTTGGATTTCTAATGTCATGCTGGGGGGCAAAAAAAATAACTCGACATTTTGTAACCCTTCAATATTTTTTGGATATGCTGGGCAATTGTCTATCATCAACAACATGCGCCTGCCATTCATTTTAGGATCAAGCTAACGAACGTATTCATCAAAAAGCACACTAGTCATCCATGCCCTTTTGTTGGCATGACATTCACAATCTATGCTACTCATATTGATATTCTTGAAGCAATGCGGCTTTGCATATTTTCTGAAAATCCATAAAGAAATTTTCTCTGGACCATCCTCGTGACAACAAATAACGGTTGTAAGCCTTTCTTTATCTTGTTTTATTCCTTCAAGTTGCTTGGTTGCTAGAGTATAATCAGCTTATAATTGTAAAATAAACATATTTAATCTATATTAAGAACATCATTCTTGGAAAATTGGTTTATCTTTTTCCTTATGTACTCCAGCTTCATTTCCATGTCTTGTATGTCCACCGAACCACTTTCTCCACAACAACGAAATGATTTAATGCCATGTCTTACCTTGAATTTTTCAAGCCAACCTTGAGAGAATTGGTGCTCGGGCGGATGTTGTAATACCACGTATAAATACTACCGAAAATATAGGCGGCAACTGAAAATTAACAGAAGTAATATGAGATTTATTTTCTAAAATTCATATTGCTCATTTTATGATTAATAATTATAGATAGTAT
>AYJT01047464.1:0-11046 GCA_001278415.1 Ocimum tenuiflorum
CCGTCTCGAATATATGGCCGCCACCATCACATCTTCCCTAAATCTATTTACCAACTGGTAATAAATTTTAGGTTAAAGCTATTTTTTATTCGATTTAATCGCTGAGGAACTGTTGGTACGTTTAATTCTTTATCGCATTTTTGGATCTCTAATTAATGTTGGGCGTGTTTGATTTGCATTAATGTCGTGATAGTTTATTTCCTTTGGTTGACGTTGAGAATTAAAGATAGTTGGACTAATTTGGATGCTTAAACTGTATTGTGAGCCTTTGAACTGGTGAAATCTGATCTTTTTGTCGAATCTCAGTAAAGAATGCCGATTTTGAACTTTTGTTTTGCACAATCAGGTTCACAAATTCCAAATTCGAGAGATGGAGCTATCGTTCACGCAAGGACGCTGGAACTATGAAAGATGGGGAGGTTTCGATCCGATTTCGAGTAGCAATGCAAAGCCCCCTGGGGTAGAATTATGGGCTGATTTTGATGTTCCTCAATATCAAGTTGATGATTCGTGGAAGAATCTGACGCACGCTCTTTCGGGGCTCTTCTGTGCCTCAGTCAATTTCTTGGAGCATTCAACTAGTTACTCGGCACCTCTTTGGAGTTTCCAATCATTTTCAGGAAAATTACGGTATGGCACGTTACCTCGTGAAGCTGTTTGCACTGAGAATCTCACACCTTGGTTGAAGCTGCTTCCCTGCAGAGACAAAGCAGGGCTTTCTTCGCTGATGGACCGGCCTTCAATATACAGGGGGTATTATCATTCCCAGAGGCTGCATTTGAAATCAGATGAATTTGATACATCTGAGATGAGTACTGGAATAGTGCTTGACCAAACACTTACTGTTATTCTTCGACCAGACACCTTTTCTGGACAATCATTGCAGCCAAGTTGGTCCTTGAGCTCGTTATTTGGTAGGACAGTCAGTGGAAAATGTTCTCTTTCCACTTCTAGTAATGTATATGTGCAGTTTGAGCAGAATTTATTGTCTGAGGGGGATAAATTAAGGAAAGAAAGTGAAGCATCAGAGAATGAGATTTCTATTGACAAGGGGTTTCAGAATAATCCTCTGTTTGAATTATCACTACCCCCCAAAAGGGTTGTAAAAGAAGCCAGGAACTTGCAGAAAGAGGGCTCTGTCCTTTATGAGTTTTCAGTTGAAGATTCAAATGATTTCAAGCCATTTGATTTGGGATTAAACTGGAAGGTACCTGTAACCTGGTCGTGTCCCCAGGCACCCTTACAGGCTAGTCGGTTTTTATTAGGAAGTGGGAACGAAAGGGGAGCTATAGCTATCTCAATGAAGTCTACTAGGAGCAACAATGTTGGAAGAGTTGGTTATGATGAGAATGAATGTTGGCTCAGAGTGGGCATTTTCCAAATGGTGCCCTGGTATGTAAAGGTCTATTATCATACACTGACATTGTTTGTAGATGGAGAACCTCAATCTTCCATGGGTAACATTGAGAAAGTACGTGTTTCACCATCTGAGGACAAGGTCTCCCCTGGGGTGATGGAAATGATCTTGAGATTACCATGTAGTGTTAATACGGCCTCATTGACTTTGGAGTTTGATAAGGTATGCTCCATCATTATTATCTTCAGTTATATAAGACAGATTAGCATTTGTTTGATATTTGTGTAAATAAATATACTCGGTAATTACCAATAATTTAGTAATAAAAAGTCTGGAGGAGTTTTCTTTACTTCTTTCAGTTTTACTAAGAGACAATTTGAATGATAATTTTCCTAATTGTTAGCAAACCATCTTCATATCACATCTCTGAACTTTTTGCACTCTTAGATATTGCATTATTTATTTCTTTAAATTGGTTTCTCTTCCTAATAGAACTCTAGGTTCTAATTTAGTTTGTTTTCGCTCTCTTTTTAATGGAACTCGTTCCAGCATTTTCTTTTGTGTTAATTCTTGTTGCTGTGTCAACAGGGGTTTCTTCACATAGACGAATATCCTCCGGATGCAAATCAGGGCTTCGACATTCCATCAGCAGTGATACACTTCTCTGATTTCATGGCAAACATGAGTTTTCATGATAACTCCTTGAAAGAAGTACCTGTGCTGTCCAAGTTACAGGTACTAATTCAAGTAATTTGATGCCTTCAGGATGTTTTTGTTTAGTTTCTCTTCTATATAAACCATTTCTTTTTCCTCTTAGGAGGATGTCCCCATTGTCTCGTACACAGAAGTACTTCTTGTGCCTTTGACGACTCCAGATTTTAGCATGCCTTACAATGTGATAACAATCACATGCACGGTTTTTGCTTTATACTTTGGATCGCTTCTAAATGCTCTAAGAAGGCGTGTGGGTGAGGAAGAAAGGATTCTAAGTGGAAAAGGTTAGCTACATACTTTTGTCACCTCGTTTTGAAATTTGTTCTTCTTAAAAACCACTCTGATAGGACAACTAGAAGTTAAAAGCAGGATTATGAACAACTCTGAATGCTTCTGAGGTGATGCCTCCCCTCCAATTATTGCTCTGTGGTGCAACTTTCCCTCGTTTAGTGAATCTTACTAGACCATCCTTTCCTCATTATAGTCAGGAGTCAGAAATAGTTACCGAGAGATCTACCAGTGCTCAATTATTCAGAGTTCATAAAGAGTATTTATGGGCTGCTGATTCTTGTAGATAAAGAGTGTTCAACGATCACTTTGAAAATTTGAGTTGCGTGAGATTGAATTTTATGATTTACAACGAACTATATTCAAAGACCATAAAATGAGTAGTGCATGTTGCTTCATGCAACATATCAACAGAGTCTATGGGTTTGACTTGGTCTATTATTCACTAGTAAAAACTTTGGCTTCTGGTGATTCATATGGTCTTGTGGTCCTTTTATGAAGGCAACCTTCATCTCGAGATTAGATAGAAGGAAGATATGAAATGGGATTTCACACATTCGTAACAATTTTGATTACCTTGTTATAAAACATCATCTCATTGATTCTTTTGTCTATATGCTGGTTTTGCATCATTTTGGCACCTGTGACATAGTCATCTTCTTGTGCTTGCAGCCGCAAAAAGAGCAGGGCCATTAACTCTAATGATATCTAAGCTCTACGCCAAGTTGCGAGGGAAGCGATGGGAACCACCAAGACCATTAGAGTCTCGGAGGTCGTCTATGAATTATAAGCTAGTTGCAAAAGTTGTGCTAGTTGCCTGTGTAGCTGCTGCTTGGCAATTGTACTTTCAATGATAGCAACAAGCAACCTTCCCATGTATGATTTTGTATCATAAAGAGATGGATTAGCTAGGTTTAATTGAACCTCGCATTTTTTTCCACATAGCAATGTTCGGTGTTGTATCCTTGAGTTCATTTATCAGATTACCACTATCAGTGAGTTTTGGAACATATCAAATGCTGAGGCTTCCACGTTGTGGACTCAACAACAAGACGGTTGGGTTTTGGAATGAGAGAATGAATTAATACCCAAACACGGTGTTTGGTGAGTAATTTGGGAATCATCCAAACCCATTTAATATGGTGGGTTTTATTCCATATTCATATTCATTGTTCTACTGTGAGATTTATATTTATAGTGATTCATGACTGAATGATAGGCTTTTTACATAGAGGAAAATGTATGTGCACTCTCTCCCTCTGGTAGGATTTTAGTTTTTTCAAAGGTGTTGTGGGGCTGGATCTTCAAACTCAATTCGCAAGATTTGATTGGACTCGGTTTAATCCGAAGATAACGATTAATTTCCAAGGCAAACACGTCTTTCAACCAACATTTAATAGCACTGGTTGTGTGGTTGACCCACGTCAAGAGTGGCTTCCAAATTATGCTGCGCAATGCAAAAATAAACTCCTTATGTTTCCCACTAAAACACCTGAAATTATACCTTCTATAATTTCAACAAATTATATCACAATTTAAATAAAAAATTAAATTCTTGGCGTTGCATTCTTTGCTAATATTCAACGTGTCCTATAATAGCTTCTATATTTCACGGAAAGAGCATATGAGCAAGATTGCAGGAGTCTTGTTTTTCATTCGATTTTCGTTGGTAGTTGGATATTATTATTATTATTATTATTATTATAGTTGGATATCAAACCAAAAAATCATTATAACTACAATTACTGGGAATTCATTCACATGAGAACACTCCTTAGTATGAGATATGAAAATAAATCTGCGCCGTCATTTCTATAAACAGACGGCCGAGATTTAATTTTTCCATTTGCATATGGGAAGCAAATATCTTGCATACGAGAAGCAAATAACTTGGATATGGGAAACAGATAACTTGCACATTCAGAATGTAAAACTATCGTATACAATTGAAAATATTAAAAAATAAAGGAATCGGATCCGTAAATTTCAAAATTTAATGGAAATTTAATAAATGAAATTTATTCTTATTTCTCAATATATTTAGTATTTTCATATGAATACATCTGATAATTACTATAATTAATTTATAATTCGATATCTTTGAGAAAATATTGAATAAATATTTATATAATTGTAATTCCCTCAAGAAACCCTCGGATATTGGTGTCTATTAATTTGATCCTCTTCTCAATACTAGAGAACCGTTTTCCATTTTATATTTGCTAATTTGGGGAACTGGTGCGAGTTAGGGCTTAGGGTTTTTGAGCGCAAAAAATCGGTGATTTGAGGACACCATGTACGCTGATCAAATTGAAGCGCAAGCTAATAGGTCAGTACAGGATCGCCTTGAAGGAAATTCCACCGCCGGTCCTGGCCGCCGCAGACCTATCTCCGGGAAGAGGTCAACTTTCTTTCCCTCTTAGTGCGTTCATTTTGTAATCTCGGTCTGGTTTTGATTAATTTTCCGGGGAAAATCATGAAACTTTAGTTAATTGTAGGATAACTGGCTTTGTTCTATCTATAGCAGAAGCTTCATGATTTGGGACTTTGGATTATTCGAATTTGACAGTGTTATGTGCTAATTTAGGAGAAGGATGTGATGACTGTTTTTTTATGTAAAAATTATGGTGAAGTTATTACGAGTTCAGATACCAGACACTATCTTTTACCTGTTGAGCTAAGGGTTATGGTTCTAGATAATACAACCACGTTCTTGTAGAGGGCAGTTAACTTGAGAACCGATGAGGCTGCAAATCTATCGGTGACTTGCTAGCATGTAGAGAGCCCATGTTAATATGATGTGAGATTAAGGGTGAAATGTCTTATCAATTGTATAATGAAGCAAGACAATATTTCTTGTGGATGAAGTATCTAGAAGATCACTGTTTTCCCTTTCGTGGGGGAAATGAGGCCCCTTACTTTAGAAAATTGAATTTTTCATGCAGACAAAGAGAAGATGATGACAAATGGGAACATGACCTTTTTTATGACAGTGAACGTCAAGTTTCAAGTATGGAATTTTTTTGCCAGTGCTTCAGTGAATATGTGAAAGGGTTGGTTTTGTTTGTAATAATTTTGCTGATATGGCTTTGGTTTTTATTATTGGCCCTGTAAAGGTAAGAGGGTTGGAGTCAAAGATCTTCGTTTGAAACTCCAAAGAAAGAATACGGAGCAAAGTGTGCGAGGGTATCCTCTTGGAGGTGCGAGAGATTTACGTGAGAAGCTCTCTGGTGCACTCTATTCTCGTCCTGTTGACTCGAAACCTCCAGCAGTGAGGCCAAAGCCTACACCTGAAACCAATAAACCTCTTAGGAAGAGTGCCCAAGCCCCAGAAACTAAGGTTGATAGTTCTGTATCAAAGAAAAATGCTCAGCAGAAGGTAAAAATAACCGTCTTATCTGATAGGTCTTTCAGGGTGTGTGAGGTAGATTGCATGTCAGTGTCTTTTAGCATCTCATGTCATCTTCAGCAACTGGCTTTTATTTATGCAGGTTGATTCAGTGGAAAGTTTCCTGCTGTCTCTCGGTCTGGAAAAATACTCGATTACTTTTCAGGCTGAAGAAGTAAGATGACATACCTTTTGTTTTTTCTGTGATTTTTGGTTTGGTGATCCTTACATACAGATTTTGTGCTCTTATTTGGCAGGTTGATATGGCTGCTCTGATTCACATGAGCGATGAAGATCTTAAAGCTATGGGAATTCCAATGGTGATTGTTTCTTGTTAGGCTAGGCTTATCAGTTTGCACTTACCTTATTTTCAGTTTCGAGTTATGTCTATTTAAATGAGGTAGAATGTTTGGTTGAAGGAATCAAGGGGGATTTCTTCTCTGGGACTGGGTTCTTTTAATTAAAATTGTAGAAATAATCTGATTATTCTAGAATCTAGAGATCATTGCTGACGTAAGAATTGCAATCATCTAACAGCTCAGTTAAGCGGAGGGAAAGATGCAAGTGAGGTTTGAATTTTAGAGTTTATATAAGACTTCTGATGGTATGAAAGATCATTTCAGAAGGACAAAACTCTCTTTTGAGGACCACCATCGCATATGCATTTACTGTTTCTTGCCTTTTCAGTTGATGGTGCCCACCAATGTTTAGAAAGATAGCTTTCATGGTGCATTTTTAGATGAACCACTCTTGTATGCAGCTCTAGTTTGCATGCTCTTGAATTCTGAAATTTTCATCCATGGTGTTTGTTCAGTCTTGAATTTTGCTATTGTTGTTTCAGGGTCCAAGAAAGAAGATACTTTTGGCATTGGAATCCAAGCATGACGACTAAGTGGGGTGATTCTATTTTGCTTTTCACGCCATTAGACTGACCCAAGCAGGGTTAATTTTGTGTTTCAGCACCTTCTATATTGCTTCATGTGGTAATTTTGAGTTCTCCTTGCTGAAAATTCGCTCAAATATCATTGTAATTGAAATATAAAATCATTTCAAGTTGAGCGTCATTTTGTTGCTTAAACTAGTGAAGTTCGTCTGATATCCATATTGATTAGGCCTCGCAGATTTGGGTAATTATGCAATTGGTTCGTAGATTTAATGAATTTACATTCTTTGATATGAGCCCGGATGTTGATAATCCTGGAGTTCGGTTTCACATGGATGTAAAAGTTGTAATTGAAATTTTGAGGGAGCTGTATGGCAATTGGAAAAAACTATGTCTAGAAAAGCTTCTCGATTTCCTTCTTGATTGACATGTCTAATGAAATGGTACTTAGGAAATGATCTCGAGATGTTTTATTTTGCACCAAACAGTTCCTTTTTAAGAATGAATTGGGTTGAAATGAAGTATGAAACATGTACCAGTGCTCTTGGAAATATATAAATTTATGTATTTTGGATCCATGTATGATTCTCGTGTATCATGATCCTCACTGGAAGAATCAAGAATTCGCTTTTATGAAGTGGTTGGAATAGAATACATGGAAATCATATGGGCTTTTGACATTTGTCTTTTTTCTTTTAACCTTCGATTTCTTTTGCCAATTTCTATTAATAATTACAATTCTGTCAACCCTGCAGTAGATACACACTTTCTTAACCTAATCTTGTTTACTCTATGGTCTCGGTTAATCAGCCGGTTGGCTAAATGAACTCCATCATGAGGTCATTTCAAGTCTGTCAATTACAGAGAACAATGCTATTTGCGCCAAAACGACCTTGCAAGTTTCCCCAAAAAACACAAGAAAGAAAAAGAAGGCAAATTGTACGAGAGGTATGTCATGCTAGATTAGCTAGATATGATATTGACTCAACCAAGAAAGAATTGAATTGAGGACCTTTCAATCATAAACTCACCAATTCATCAACTAGGTAACCTTAGGGAATGACTAATGAGTTTAGTTTAAGTCATGGTATATAAGATCTAAACAAATGAAATATCTGTACTAAACTTTATTGGAAACATTTTCTGCCCTATAATGGAAAAAGAAGTTCATATGAGAGCATTGAAGAAAGAAAATATAACCAAGGATTCCAACAAGAAGTTATGTGGATTCTCATGCCAAAGAAAATCTTGAATTTAATTGATCCAGACAATGCAAGTAAAACAATTCATTCATGCCTTAAACAAATGTTATGCAGAATGTCAATTCACTCAATATCCAACCACATATCAACCAAATAGGAGTCTTAACTCTTACTTGAAGGTGACTACAATCTCACAAACTTTCCACAAATCAAGCATTTCACGAACTGGATCGTTCCTTCCTGGACCAATCCCCACTCTTACCCCCACTTTTGTGTTCAAGCCTTATATCAGTAATGACAATGTCCTTTGAAGCAGCCTTGCACATATCATATGCTGTAAGGCCAGCAACAGTAACTGCTGTCATTGCTTCCATCTCAACCCCTGTCTTCCCAGTAGAGGTAGCTTGGCCTCGTATCTCAATGCTAAAGTCATGAGGATTCAATGTCAGATCCACATGAACATGGGACAAGTTGATGTTATGACATAACGGGATAAGATTGCTCGTTTGTTTTGCACCACAAAGTCCCGCAATCTTGGCTACACCAAGAACATCCCCTTTCTCCAACTGATTCGCTGAAACTGAATCAAAGACCTTCTGACCTAACAAAACTTTGCAACTCGCAATAGCCACTCTCTTGGTGATCTCCTTGGAGGAGATATCTACCATTTGAGCTTCACCTTTGCTACCAATGTGAGTCAGTCCAGAAACAGACTCTTCCTGTTTGACCTCGTTGATTAAAGAATGCGATCCCTGGTCTATTGTTGAACTGTCTAACGAACCAGCAAGAGATGATGCAGGTGGTGAACCAAACACAGATTCCATTTCCTAAGACCAATATTAAAAGATAGCATGAGAATTAACAAACTAGTCCTCATCCATAGTAGCAGACTCCAAGATAACACCATTACAAACTTGGATTGCTACTTTAGATTCAAAGAGTTGAACCTACGTAATCTAATTTTAATCTTACTTTCGAACCCCTCACCCTAAAAAATTTCAATAATAATAATTGCATAATTATTCTGCAGGTCTTGCTGCTACAGCTACTAAGTGATCTTCTTGCCTTCCTTTTACCAATTTGATAAAATAATAGCATAATTCCTTTTCAGGGAACAAACGTTATAATCGAGGAAATATAACCGGCATTCCTGATAAAAAAAAAGGATTGCTTCAAATAACAATGAATATAATAACATAGAATATAAAAGAGTAAATAGCACCTGATTGAGCTCTGAGATGGCTTTGGCAAAATCATGGTGGCCATCAATGGTGAAGAATCTACTTCTCGGAAGAGGCTTCAGTTTCGAAGCAACCCGTCGGACGAACATCAATTGCTGAGCTTGCATAATCAGAAAATTAGATTGTGAAAGCTTTGGTTAATAGTATAAGTCGGTCTTTTTCATTGAGGCATTTTCACAAACATATAATCTACCTATAGCCTTGGGCAAATTTTTAAACCTCCGAAAAGTACAAATACATTCCTTTTAAGTTGGGAGAAGTAAACATATATAACATGACAAAATGTTAATTACGAGATAATAAGCAGTCAAAATGTTGAACCGAGATTCAACAAATTGCAAAATTAAATGTATAAAGCGTTTTAACGTTATAAATATGTTTTTTATAATGTACTAACCAATTATAAGCCTGGCGGTTCCATGGTCTAGCGGTTAGGAGATTGGACTCTGAATCCAGTAACCCGAGTTCAAATCTCGGTGGAACCTTTTTTGTTTTTCTTTTCTTGAGACGAGTTGCTCTGGTCTTGAAACTACAATCATTTTGATTCACCCTTTTCTTTAGCGAGGGATGGGGATCCGAACACCGATCTCTCACCTACTTTAGGTCACGTACTTAAACTATTTAGACTTTATTCATTGGTGACAAAAAACAAGTGATCACATATATTTTATTAATAAAAATTATAAAAAAAAAGAAAATGGTAGGAAGCTCGGTGGCTGCAATATTTTGCCCAAAGGCCATGGCCATGGCAAAGGTACTTTTGTGTGCCACGTGGCACTCATTTATTGGGTGCCACATATTTTATGGATATATGGATAAAAAGATATAATTTTTTTACATAATTATTAAAAAAATTACACCAAAATTCGTTAAAAAATTTCTCTATAAATAGAGTTCAATATTGATATATTTTCGTGCACAATACAAAATTCTCTCATTCTCATTTTGGTGGATCCCAATCAACCAAATTATCCAAATTCCATATAAATGAATCCCAATATGGCGTATTATCAATGATGGTATATATCCTTCTTGGGCCATATTTGTCAAGTCAATTACGTCTCCACAAACTCGTAAGCATAAGTTATTTGCTCAACACCAGGAGACAGTTAGGAAAAGATGTCGAAGGAGTCTTTGGAGTTCTACAAGCTCGTTTTGCATTTATTCGATGCCCATGTCTTCTTTGGGATAAAAATCAGATGAGAAAAATTTTGATAGTTTGTATTGTCATGCATAATATGATAGTAGAAGATGAACGAGACACATACCAACACTATTATGATCCATTGAAATTTTTGAACGATATGCCATCAGGAGGAGATGCCGAGTCTTTCCAATATTCTACTGAACGTATAGCAAGCTTACATGATTATATGACTAATACGTCTCGTTTTCGTGACAGTGAGACTCATAACACTCTCCATAAATATTTGATTGAGTGCATATGGAAGAAATTCGGCACAAGTAATTGACATGTAAGTTTTAGCTCATGCAATTGTATTTTTAAATTTCATGTGTTATATTTCTACTTCGTCAATTTATCTTTTATTTCAGATTAATTGTCATAATATTTATTTGTCAAGTATATTTGTTTAGTGCATAAAAATTATTAACTATAATGAAGAATTTAAAAATATAAAAAATTAAAATAGTTTTAATTTTTTAAAATTAAATTGTAAAAAAAAATTAATATTTTATGTTGTGACCATGTTAAATTTTGGTCACGGATGAGAGTGCAAATAATAATTAATTGAGGTTGCATATGTAAATGAAAGAAAAATAAGTATTTTATATTGTGATCCGATCGGAATTTGATCACTAATGTGGATAATCTTAAGTGAAAGAATGTCAAGTCATCTAATCAGGAGTATCATTTTGATTTACCCTTAATTTGGGATTCTATTCGCCAATCCGGGCTTCATTCACAAAACCCCTCAAACCACTCCACTCGACCATCTCGTTCAGCCTCGGTG